>OY365820.1:12184462-12319462 GCA_959347315.1 Bimastos eiseni
GTTCCTCCCGTTCCTTTTGGAACACTGGTCAATAAGAGATCTCCTAAGTATAAACGCATTTAATAATAAATTATTGTAACAGTAATGAGTCTTGCGAGTGATAATCGACTAGGCTGGGTCGGGAGCGCTTTTGACTCAATGTGTCGCTATATGAAAATTTCATTACAATTACGCTTACGAGCTGTGAAATTGTCATGGCATGGCATGTCACACGTCATGAATGGGAAAGTGTTGTCCAATGCTTTCTGTCTCGTACGATGTTCATTAAGCTTGTGCCTTTAAAACCAGTTCAATTTATTTGTGAAATTTATAAGCCTAATTATGCTGCGCGTAGACTATCGGATCGGTCTAGGACTATAGAAAATGACCGTCAACAGAAATATATCTGGAGAAAACTAGATATCACATTTGTCAGACAGAGACAGCGCTACGATCTGTACTCAACGAGGAATCAAACGTAAAGATATGCGACTGACCAATCTAATTTAATTAAGTTTAGACTAATCCAGTATAATCTAATCAATTGAATCAAATCGTTTCATTCGCACCTCCACGATGATGATGCACATTGTATCCATCCATTCATTCATTCATCCATCCATCCATCCATCTATCCATTCATCCATGCATCCCTCAATTCATCCATCCATCCATCATCCATCCATCCATTCATTCATCCATCCATCCATTCATTCATCCATCATTCCATCTATCTATTCATCCAGCCATTCATCCATCATTCCATCTATCCATCCATCCATCCCTCAATTCATCCATCCATCCATCATTCCATCCATCCATCCATTCATCCAGCCATCCATTCATCCAGCCATTCATCCAACATTCCTTCCATTCATTCATCCATCCTATCACCCAGCCATTCATCCATCATTTCATCCATCCATCCATACATTCATCCAGCCATTCATCCATCATTCCAGCCATCCATTCATCCATCCATCCATCATTCCATCCATCCTTCCATCCATTCATCAGTGATGTCGACGATCGTTTCAAGTGTGGCCGTCGTAGCCCGTTACAACAGTCTAGGCAAGATTCTACTGAATTGTCTCTGATCCGCAATGATCATCGCCATCATGACCATGATCTTGATCTCAATCAGAATCATAACTGTTAATCGTCAGTCTGGCTGTTTTTGTTCTTACCTGCGTGAAGGAGCATCCGCCTTCCTGCTATCAATGACTGGTCTCAGTCGTCGAGGCTCAGGCTGGGTGTTTAATGTTCAAACCGCAACCGTTCAATTATCACCATGACAATCGTTACCATGGCAATAAAGCTTAACTATCGGCTTCCAGCACCAGAGAGGACGCTTCCAACGCTATCGCGTAGCAACCGAGAAACGCTTTTCGCCGAAAACGGATCGGTTCACTCGTCGTCAAGGCAATCGTTACCATGACGATTGTTACTATAACGACCGTTACCATAGCTGCGGCAGTAGGACCGACCCCTCGGCGGCATTTCCTGCGGCAGTATCCGCCAATCAGATGTTCGGAGAATCGATCGAACGTAAAGTCGGTGCAATCCGCCTTCGACGCCTAATCAGTCGAAGCGTAAAGCCCTCCTGGCTTACTTATATAACGCAATACTCTCGACGTACGTGCGCGATCGGATTGGTGGGTGCGCGGGGGTCGGTCTGAGCAGGTACTGCTGCTGTCTGCTGCTACAAACGACGACATCTCTACCGGTCTCTGTGATAAACGCAGCAGACGAGTGGCGTATCATTGAAGGAAGTGAATGGTCGGTTGGTGTGTGGGTCGGTCGAGAGGTGGACTGGAGGCGGTCGTGGCGGTTGCGATGATGATGGTATAGTCCGTGCTGTTGCTCTATCAGCTGATTGATGGGCGGCGCTGGTTGTGGCTGCTGCTGCTGATGCTGCTGGAGGAGTCCTTTATAGGGACCGACACCGTTGGCGAGTGCTCCCTCAGTCTCCCTGCCGCAGCTGGGCGTCGATTATACCCTCTTCCTATCGACTCCGTCCGGTTGTCCGTCTGTCCGTTCGTTTGTTTGGGTTTCTGCCTGTCGTCTTGGGTCAGTAGGACTCTGATGGACTCTAACCACTCACTCGCTCTCTCTATCACTCTCTGTCTGTGTCTGTATGACTGCCTGTCTTTTCGCGTCTCGGTAGATGGGTTTCCGCCTGCACGCCGTCGTGGGTCAGTAAAGCTCTGCTAGACTCTCACCCCTCGCTGTCTCTCTGCCTCTGCATGCTTGTTTGTTTATGTCTGCTTGTCTGTCAGTGTGTGTGTATGTGTGTGTGTCTGCCTGCGTATCTGTCTCTATTTCATGTCTCGATATAATAGTCTGCCTCTTCTATTCTCTGTCTCTCTGTCTCTTTGTCTGTCTGTCTGTCTGTTTGCCTGTATCTCTCTGTTTCTCTCTCGTCTCTCAATGCAGACTTCACCCGTTCACATAGATAAGTGAGGATGGGGAAGAGGAGGAAAGCGGAAGAGAGACTGAATAGGAAGGAAAATAGGGAAAGGCTGTCGGAAAAAGATTTAGTCGAGAAGGATAAAGGATTGAATTGAAGACAGAGGATTAATGAGCAGAGGAAAAATGTCGGGCGGAAGGAAGGAAGGAAGGAAGGAGAAGCAGTCAGACGAACAAAACAATGACGAGAATAATGGGACGGAGAAGCAGGAAATAAACAGTGGGAAGAAAAGTGGAAAAGGATGGGCAATGATAGAATGATACGTAGCGAAGCGAAGCAATCAAAGAAGCATAATTTGTGGTAGCGATTCTCAGGTTATGTATAATAGTTCGGACGGGTAAACGTCACGAATAAGAAAATGGGGAATGAAAATAATAGGGAAAATACGAGACAGGACTGCGCACCTAAAAACAGAACCTACTATCTTAAAATAGAGCAGGGAATCGGTCTGAATGCGCTAGCTTGGGCTCAACGCCTAGCTTTGACGTATACATGGCTCAACGCCACCGTGTCTTTTCCTTTGCAACTAAGTTTCTATAACGTCGACAATAAAGTATATCCCGCTTTGCAAGGCAGCCACGCTGAATCCACCACTTCGGCTCCAAACAACAAGTAGCAGATACACGTTGTGTTATAAAATAGATATTATATATATATATTATTTACATATCTATTATCTACATATATATATACAAGGAACGGGAGAGTTTAGATGTCTTTTATAGGGACACAGAATTTGTCGCAGCGCATTGGGGCCAGAGTGGCATATGTTCCTGGATATTTAATCATAATATTATATGAATTTAAAATGTGATTGATTTAAATAGTTAAAATATGGGATTCTGACATGCGGTAGGCCTATGCTTGTATAATATATAGGCTCTACGTATTTGTTACAGCAAGAAAATATTTAACCGGTGACTTTAATCATAATTGCTATCATTATAACTGTTACCCGGTATTGCTATTTTTGTGTTATTATTATTATTATTATTGTTATTATTACTATTATTTTATCATCATCATCATTATTAGGTCTACTATCATTATTATTACCATTACAATAGGATTAATAACGAGTATTATTATTATTATTATTATTATTATTATTATTATTATTATTATTATTATTATTATTATTAACATGATTAGCCTATTATTATCGTATTATAATAATTATTACAGAATAACTGTGTGATAAATAAGATCATTACCGTCACCCTTCTCAATTATCCAGGCTTGGGTCTAGCACTCAATACATTTAAAGGGTCTTAAAAGGTTGCTCTGGATGAACGAAAGAACGACAGAACGAATCAGTGGACGAATGAATTGAGGGAACGACTGCATGAGCGAATTCAAACCGCATGTGACCTATTAACCCACGACCCATAAAATTAGCCTCATCTGGAATTGCTGCTTTCATCGGCTCTCAACCGGAAGATCCATCGATCGGGAAGAGGGAACCATCAAGTGGGAGAGGGGACCACGCCTCCCCATCGATTATTCTGCTTAGAGGCACGTGATAAATGAGAGTTTACCTTACCTTATCGGCCTACCTACATAATCACATATATAGCTCCCTGTTGGCCTATGTTTATAATTATATACATTAATGCCAATTGTATCTGCAAAATGTTGCATGGCTATAGTAATGTAATGTTATCGAGCATTTATATAACGCATCTTCAAGATATATACTACTCTAGCTGGCCTCTATGATCTCAAATGTCATTTCAGCTGTATTTTATACAACAGTTAGTAAAAAAATGTAGTTAACACTAATCTGAAAGAGTCACCAATGGTGGGCCCACGCACGAGCTGGGAACCAACCAACGGAATCCGGTCGACAGCTGAGCGATGGCCTGGATAATAATCATCTGTATGCATGAATATAGTTTTTATATGTTTTACATGTCTATTGTTATATGCATATATAGTCGCTTAATTATGCTTATGTATTTTCAGACACCTCTGTCTGTCCAAGTGTACGTCGCAAGCGCTGGTGAAAATTGTCGACCTACATGTTCATTTTTTATACACGGTGTTCGGAAAAATGCAGCCACAGCTAAATACAATCACTGCTGATGTCTAGTTAGAGCTGTCTGATACAGTTATTGAAGCACCCACCCCTACTCATCTGATTCTCTACCTTCCAATCAATGACCTAAACGTCACCGGCCTTGACATTTACTCTGACCCCTCTGATCCTCTGGATACCGAACTCAATCATTCTGCAGACTACCCTTTTCGACTGGCCTTTTTGCTCGAATTATGGCTTTTGAATGGCAATTTTACAACGATTGTGATCGCATAGTATTTGGGATATCGAAATGCGTCTATTTCAGCTGGAGCCTTTAATTACGTAAAAACAGGGAGTGTCATTTTAGGAACCGTACCAAAAGAAGATAAATCAGAAAATGCAAATAAGTAGGTTTACAGAAATACATGTGCAGTACAATTTCCGTTTAATAAATATTACTTCAGGTTATTGGCTTTTGCTGTCCCAGGATCCTTTATCGACGACTCACTGTAGTATGTCTGGCAGCCTTTGTAGAGGGTTAGGGGTAAGCTGTAGATTGATGAGAATAAGATGGAACTGGACCGTCATGTGCTTGCATACAACAGCCGCTAGATGACGCCACCGATTTCGCTGACGTCTTCTCGCGACCTCTGGCGTCGCCCAGTGGCGTTCGGTGTTTTCGGAGCCAGGTCGAGGGATTTAATTGCTCATAATTTTCTCTGACAGCGACCACCTGACATCCAGACCCTGATGCATAAAACCAGCTCCTCGCTGAGATTCACACACTTAGTACATATGCATCTATGCAAGCTTGCATATATATATATATATATATCGCCTGATGGATGGCACAAATTCTCGACTTTTGAATTCTTGCCTGTGTCCACACGCACACACGCACGCACATCTACTCAGAGTCACTCTCTATATAATTATTATTATTATAACTAAATATGTGCATATATGTGTATATTATTACGAAAATTTCTATGGCGCACGTTTAAGATTTCTACTCAGAGACTCTGCTCTGAAGTCAACACGATCAAATACACACACACGCACATGAACACAGCTCGAATAATCTATACCCTACGCATCTTTTCAAAGAATCACACAACCGCAATTGGCATTTTGTTCTCCTGTACAGCGACCTTTCTTTCGGCCTCGGCTTCCTGAGGCGCTATATAAATCGTCTTATTATCATTAGGCCTATTATTATTATTATATTACATTAAGCTAACCTAAGTTGACAACTGGGTATCGGACTTGTATGTTGGTACATAATTATGTATGTTAGACTGTGGAGTCACAGTATGTTCTGTATCTTGTAATCACAGTGAAACAATCTGTAGCAGAAGAAATCCTAAGATAATTTCATGATGTCTTGACGACCAACAAGTAAATAGTCCTAAGTCATGAGTATTATTGGCAACACATACCATGACATTCGTGATGATTTTGAGCGGCGATATGCTCGATTAGATTACACTACAATAGAACTTAGAGAAGTTCTAAGAGTTTGTTTGCATAACACATTGCATCCGTCGCGCCTCCGTGATGTCCTGCATTGGCTGCCTGTCCCGTTCCGCATCAAGTACAAACTTTGTTCGCTCGTTTTTTTTTATAAATTCAGTCCCTCCGTACTTGCGTGATTATGTACTGAGACGCATTCCACTGCGTCTGGGATGCAGCTCAGATCGCTTCAGAAGACCGACCAACGCGCACGGAGGATGAAGACGCACTTCGGTGATCGCGTTTTTCAGCCGCCGGTCCAAAATGCTGGAATAGTCTTCCGCCCACCATCAGTGTGGACTCTTTCAAATCAAAGCTCAAAACTCATCTCTTTTCGAAGGTGTATCCCGATCGCTAGTTGTTTGTGAGGCGCCCTTGTAGTCGTATGACCGCGTTACGGCGCCATATAAATTGTCTTTATTATAGTTATTATTTTATTATTATTATTACTGGTTCAGAAATTTCAGTTAGCTAAATCGGTTAGAGCGTAGGCTGCGTCCCATACTCCTCTCTGCAAATAAGCTTACGAACAGTCCGCCAAAAAATGTCCGGACCCCTATAAATACAAGAAATTACGGTCCACTATGCAAAGAAATTACGGGCCATTAAGCAAATAATTATAATGGATCTCTAAGCAGAGAAATTCCAGGTCTCTAACCTCTAGGCAGAGAAACTATAACTGACCTCTAGGCAGAGAAATTTCAGGCCTCTATAGGCAGAGAAATTTTGGGCCCTTGGCAGTTAAAATCCGGGCCCTAGGCAGATAAATTCCTGGACCCTTCATTGATTTAGGGAGAAATGTGAAATGATCATCTTCCAGTAACCTACGGACGAGGCCGTGTGAACAAACATGTTGTGAATATCTGGAACCTAATGCAGGCTCATCTCCAATGAATGTCCAATTAGTTACTATGCGTTTGACACAATGTCAACAATCTGGTTAACTGTTAAGACTATTTGTTAGTTTTTTTTTGTTCGAATTACTACTTATAATGCCTAAGTCCTTAAAATCCAACACAATCGATCGGTTGATCATGCACTATAGGAAAGAAAGCTTTAACCTACGGTCAGAGGCCTCAATCCCCCCTTGAGTGATGGAGGCAAAATTTCCGATCACAAGTGTCAGGAAGGCAAAACATTCCTCCTCCTAAGACTAAAAAATATCCCCCTACGTGAAATTGGAGGCATTTGCCTCCGGACCAACTATCTGGGCGCCTCTGCCTAAGGTCACGCAGGATAATTAATTCGCTTAAAATAAAATAATGTTGCAACGCGACAAATAAAGAAACTGAACGCGTTTCATTGCACATCTCTAGTTGTCTAGAAGTCTCCAAGAAATATACAGTAGGCTTATAGATGTGCGCGATCTTATTACACATGGTGTATGTTAATTACAAAAGTAACTACCAAACTTAGTCTGGACTCTATTAGAAATTGTCATTCGTCTCTTTATCATGTAATTCGCTGCAGTATCAATCTGTTCTACTAAACGAAGATATGTAGCCTATACATTTTCTCTCTCTATGATACTGTTTCCTTGCAACTTGTATTAATCCAGTCGTATATATTGCGATAAATAAATTATTGCTGTACTGATGGGATCAATAAAAAGCTTTAAAAAAACACATGGTCATGGTTATAGGCCTACTTATAATACTATCTGAGCTTGTTTATTATACATAAGATATTGTGACCCCAGTATGACATGCGTATCTACAATTCTATACAAACATATACTAATATTACATACATTATACACACACATTATACACACATACACATAATATGCATATACAGTATTACTCACAAAATACTACCATATAATAAAGCAATCTGCAACGTGTCCATGTAGCGATGCAGCCAACAACGGTGTACTTTTTTCTTTCAAGATGAAAGAAAAACTCGCCACAAGAGAAAGCGATGTTTTGTCAGACCCGAATGAACCCGGATGTAAGCCACAGAGAGACTGATTTCCTATACGCATGCTCCACATGAATCACACGTAGACTCTTTTTTCTTTTGTCTGGTCTTCGGAGATCTTCCGATCCCGTCACCGTCACCAGCCAGTCATGAATCGTCACTACCCGCATGCACACAGTCGAGTTGCTTCTCCTATTAAATCCATCGTCGGATTAAACGGGATTACAAAGGATCAAAGGCAAATCTTCCGCTGAAGCCGAAATCATCCGAAATGAAATCATTCAAAGGGAAAAACTCAAGGGTCAATGAATCTGCACTCTCCAGTGAGAATTACACGCATTCAGTGCTTCCAAATACTCTTCTCCCTGTAGAGCTGTCAAAAAATGCTAAAGTCCTCGCCCGTATATCCGTCGATCCACGGAGCTGGTACCCGACCGCGAGGACATATCGCTAACAAATGTAGAAATTGTGCATTTTACGGAATGTCGGGCACCCGTGAACCGAAAATCGCGCATAATTTACGGAATTTCGGGTACTCCGAGAACCGATTTCATTGACCGGGCAGTCAGCCTCAGGCGGGTACCCGGGTAACCAGGTATCCGAGAACCGAGTGTCATCGAGTACCCGGTTACCCGCCGACAGCCTTAGTTATAGGTAGAATCTCAATCCAAGTTCAAGCGCTCTGCTTTGTAGTGTGGCGTTGTCAACGTATTTACGAAAATCCGACCAAATTGAAATCGCTAAAAATTAGACTAATTTGCGAAGAAGGCAGACTGCACCTACAATGAGTCAAGTGAACCTATATGTAGCCTATATGTAGCCTATATGTAGCTCTATAATTAGCATGCTTTGACTTATTTACATTTCCTCATGAAGAGACCGACACAATTATTTCTTCAGTGGACATTTATATATATATATATATATATATATATACATCGTATCTGTATTCGGACTGTATATCTCCAGATAGTCTTTGTATTCATTCACTCACTCTAGGGACTTAAATTGCGCCTCTTCAAGAAACCTACACTGGAGAGCTCAATGTAAATCGTCTCGGCAAATTCCATTACCGTTCAGAATATGAGTGTAGATCTAAGTCATCTTGTCATAATAACCATTTTTGGCATTATTTCATTCAATTGGAATTTTGATCGGGCAATTAAATGTAGACCTATAGCCGCCTTTTGTGACTTGTAGGCCTACATTCGGTAGCCTATGTCAGACAAGCGAGAGGGAATCCAAGGATTGGTATACACGCCAGTCACAAGTTGCAATACATGACTAATCGTCCACGCTGTTACAATGATAACACTGCTGCTCATTAACTAAAATTTAATTGCTTGATAAATGAGATATAAATCCATTTTCAATTAAACATGATGCTAGAGAACCTTGAATTGTTCCGCAGAAACACGTCACAATTATTGAAGAGCCAATTAGACATCCAGACTCCCTTCATTACAACCCACTCAACCTTCATCGGTTCTCATTAGTCGTATATACTCAGGATGAAGCACGAAAGGGGCGAATTGCTTAGCGTTTGATCAGCTTCTTTGAAGCTAACGACGGCGATTAACCAAAAAAGCCCTAATCAATGGCCACGCTATGATGCGACGTAACGCATTTGTTCTGCCGTATCCTTCAGAGGTTTGTAAGGGTAGGCCTGCCTACCCTCACCCTGGAAGTAGGGACGGTACAGCCTAGGGTATCGTCAGAACCATGCTATGAAAAAAATGTCCGAGATATTTAAGAATGGCGTCACTCGAATAACAAATTGTAGTCTTGATAGGCCTATTATAATAGGCGACGACTAATAAAGATTATGAAAAATATATCAATGTTCTGAGGGACAGTGCTAATTAATTTCGACAAACAGTGGATTTCGAGGCACATAGGGTGTATATATATATATATATATACATATATATATATACATATATATACATATATATATATATATATATATACGGTAGTAGTACGTTGTTCTTCACGAATAAAAAGCCTTCTTGCACAGCTGACAATTAGGTGAACATACAAAGCAGGACAGTGTCAACAGCTTAGGCACTTTTGAAGAATTGGATGTGGCAAGGGAAATGGGGACTCCTTGGCTTCAGGCGGAATATACCGTTGGATGGCTTTAGTAGCTGCGATAATGCCACGGTAGAATGATGTCACGCAGGCATCAATACGTAGGCATCGCTTATGCTGATCCGTCTCAAAAGCAGAAGCTGCTGCTGCAGCAGGTTTGATGCACAGGATCTCGAAGATGAGAACGATCCAAGTCCATCGATGCAACTATTTTAAATGTACGCTTGCTAAGCTGTCGTTCAATAGCACGCTTTCCTTGTGTTTAGTGTTCAGTCAATCAGTCAGTCAGCTAGTCAGTCAGTCAGCTAGTCAGTCAGTGAGTCAGTGAGTCAGTGAGTCAGTCAGTCAGTCAGTTAGTCAGTCAGTCAGTTAGTCAGTCAGTTAGTCAGTTAGTCAGTTAGTCAGTCAGTCAGTCAGTCAGTCAGTCAGTCAGTCAGTTAGTCAGTCAGTCAGTCAGTCAGTTAGTCAGTTAGTTAGTCAGTCAGTCAGTCAGTCAGTCAGTTTAGTGTTCAGTCAATCAGTCAGTCAGCTAGTCAGTCAGTCTGCTAGTCAGTCAGTCAGTCAGTCAGTCAGTCAGTCAGTCAGTCAGTCAGTCAGTCAGTCAGTTAGTCAGTCAGTCAATCAGTCAGTCAGTCAGTTAGTCAGTCAGTCACTCGGTCGGTCGGTCGGTCGGTCAATATGTGTCTATGTGTGTGCATGTATGCGTGTTACATGCATATATATATATATATATATATGTATATATATATATGCATGTACATGTGTATGTACGTAACCCTCTCTGTCTGTCTGTTCGTCTGTCTGTCCGTCTGTCTGTCTATCTATCTATCTGCGTACAATGTGCACGCTAATGTTGACAAGATATGGATCTCAATTCGCTTGTTTGTTACAATGTTTATAAGCAATCTCAAGACAATTGACTTAGCAACACAATTAATCATCTTATGAGAACACAGTGTCATGCTCACACTCGCACAGTGGCCCCAACAGTTTTTTAATAGTTGTGAGATCTAATCTCTGCCAATTGCAGGTTTATTGGTCTACATTGTTTCAGATGGATAAATTTATACATTTAATCCTATATCAGTGTATTCATCACTGTATTATTTTGTATAGCTTTACTACACGCATTTCCAATTTTTCCCTAACCAGAACTCGTGTGAGCATCGGCGCCTTAGGAACCCATGGCTTCCAGGTCTCAGTACCCTCACCCATGATTGATTATCAAATGTGGCGAAGCAACTTCAAGCCCACGCAAGCGAAGTCACCACCAGGGCCGTACCGAGGGGGGCCAGCAGGGCCGTGGCCCAGGGCCCAACTGTGGAACGGGCGCAAATTTCAGGATGGAATAACTTATTATTTCATAAAACACACTATTTTAAAAATGTGGGGGCGCCAGATGGATGCTAGGCACAGGGCGCAATTATAGCTCGGTACGGCCCTGGTCACCTCTGCCAGTTTTAGTAGTAATTTCGGTTTAACGACACGGTGTGATAACAACGATCATTAACGTCGCCCTCCTCTTTTGTCCAGACTTGGGACTGGCGCTGTCAGAGTGCAAGCACTGGAGGAGTTACCCGAGGGAACCGTGCCCGTCTTTATGTTCAGCGCCTCCTCTGTAAAGAGACTGCGCCCAAAACAGACTAGCCTTATCGTTAATTACATCACGCGATCGACTGTATTCGTCCGATTAGACGGCAACTACTTTCGACGGCAGCGCACGAACATTCTCTGGTATTCGTCAGACGAAAGAACCTCATAATTGCTGCCAATATCCGGAAGACGGGGTCGATCGACCGCAATCAGTAGCCGCAACAGGACGCGGTGGACAGCGGCTGGAACATCAATATTTCTCAGATGCGCCTACATGGAGACAGGTCCGGAAAAATTGCGGTCCTTTATATCGTAATGCGCGCGGAACTTGTCGTGTCGCGTCCTTAATATCGGTGCGATGTTTATTATAGCGAGCTTCCGTCTTCCTTTCCCCGTCATATAATTATATGCAGACTCATATAAATTCAGCATCGACTGGAAAGCGATCGCTTGAGTTATCATCGGATTTAGACGCGGTGGGCGCGCAGATAGCAGAGCTATCCTACGTACGTGGAGGTCTTTAGCTTTGTTGGTGGTGGCCGATGCTGGGCACGCTTTTCGGTCGGATTTCATGATGGCGCTGATGGAGAATGTAGGAAGGAGGTCATTGTTGCTGCGGGAGGTGAAACTATAGGTGGAGCTGTGATACTGCAGGGACCGTCCCATTCCATCTGACTGGGCCTGAGTTATGGGGGCTGAAAATCTGTCCTGTGCGCAGCTATCTCGGGCTGCAGAGCCCAATACATCAGACTGATTGGACCGCAATATTAATTTACGAATGAACGACGCACAAAAAGCGTTCGTATCGATTACTACGATGGCGGCGAAACATCTGACATGTCAATAATGGCAGCAGACGTCTTATTGGAGCCGACCGGTTATATCGCTGCCTCTCTCTCTCTCTCTCTGCCTCTCTGTCTGTCTCTCTCTCTCTCTCTCACTGTACAAGTCCGTTTACGTTAAGTCATGGGAAAAGCCTATAGCACAGGGATTTTATGATGAATATATATATATATATATATATATATATATATATATACATATATTGAATATGGTTCAATAATTTAATGGCAAATAAACAGAACATCCACATAATAAAATCCATTATTTCAAAATAAATGTAGCCTATCAGAAAAGAAGATCATGCTTCGTATCTCTTCCATATTAGTCCCAGATCCCACAAATGACGGCTTTGCGGGGATCTTTGGATGAAAACTCGTGTTTCATGTTCCTATAGGTTTCATTGAAGCGCGTGGTTAACACCATCCATCCAGCATCTGCGTGAGTGACGTTTCCCTGAAGAATTAACGAATTGAAAATAAATTTCCAATATTACACACCTCCATGGGATTCTAACTCCTCTGCAGCCTATAATTATACGTCGGTGAAAATGTTCAATTACTCCTCAATCCAGAGCAGCAAATCGCGGTCTGAAACTGTGCATTAAGACAACACCTTGAGTCCTAAGCTTTACAGACTCTTGTCGACCTTAAAAACTTCTTGCAACATCGTTATCTGGCGAATAACGGTCTTGCGCGAAGCTGAAAGACGTAAATATTTAATCAGGCAATGCGATATAAACAATAATTTAACGTGCCGTTAATACCGTTGACCACGGCCGCACACGTTGCCCTACTGCCACCAGAATAACACGTCTGTTCATTGACTTCACGGCAGTAGATTGCAAAGATTAAATTAGACCGAAGCCTTGCCGGCTGCTACAAGCCTGCCGAATCATTGGACTTGATTACAGGGACGTCAAGAAGAGATGACCGCTGCATCGCGTTTGCAGAACGAGTTGGGAAACAATATTGAGCGACTGCGTCTCGAATGGGCAATAAAAAATGCACAGACGGGGCACGAAAACATTGATCACCATCGCAACTAACGGCACCTGAGAGAGAGTTCGTGAAATTTTATGGCACACCGCGTACACGACGCCCCACATCTTCCGGTCCGTGGGCCTCGAGGTGGACATTAAATCCGGAAGTTCATCTGGAAGGCGCAAACTCTACGGCGACCGTAAACACGGTCTGGCAACTGATCCGGCGATCATCTGGCTCTTAGGGCCTCCAGTTTTAACAGCGGAGCGATTCACCAGATAGCCGCGAGGCTGCCGTCCGCTGATCGTGAGCGCAAGCTGTATATATAGTCTCCCTACGACTACCAGAAGAGTTTTCCTATAGAAGTCGATCCCATTTCGTGAGACTTCGAATAAAGCAAGCAGCGGCAACAATCGAGCCGGTTCGTGAGGAGACGGTGACCAGTATCCTCTCATTTAGGGTCGTTAAAGTAAGCGGATAGCCATCGGAGACGCGATCGAAAAGAAATGAATCGAGGCCGTTGATGGCGTCTTTCGTCGAGTGGAGTCATGAATCAACGCCGTAATGGATAGAAAGCGAAGTACATGCATAACTTCAGAATTAGATCTTTGGTGTTAGGACACAGAGACGACAGAATGCTTTTAATTGCAGATCCAATCTTCACACTTCTAAAACGACACTCAAAAGTCCAAGCGCAGGGCACCAGCTTATTCACGGACGCTGAGATCAATGAAAGCATCAATTAAAAGGGTTAATAGTTATCTTTTAAAGACACTGCAGGGTTCAATCCATAGACCTACTGTCATGGTTTATTTTTCCCCTTTCACCAAGTGCCTCATCCAGCAAGCAGGGGTGGCAATTCCCCTTCTGAGTGATGGAGGCAAACCTTTGGCTTCAAGTACCAGGAAGGCAAGATATTTCCCTCCTCCCCCTAAGATGCAACAAATATTCCCCCCTCTAGCTGAAATAATCATTTGCCTCCAGACCCTCTATCTGGACGACCCTGTTATCCAGAACCCCGTCAATTAGACCGTTGTCTTAAGAACGACGCTGTAGGCTACTTGGTCGTAGCCTTCTCGTCTGCTGGCCAATTCTCACAGGAACACAAGTTCATCATCCGTGTGTTCTCTTGTTTTAACCCTGCTCGACAACTGATACCCGTTACGGTTTGAATGATGCCACTCCTTTAAAGAACCCCGTGTGCAGACCGTCCTACTAAGATCTCTGAACTAGCGGCCACCATGATTCGAGCCAGGACTCTGACCCAGAGTATAGGCCTTCGTACGCTCAAACCAACGTCTAACGGTTCCAACCGCATGCACAGCCAACCGGACAATTTCCAGTTTTGTGACATTCCATACAAGACCGTCTGAGACCTATTATACTGCTATCAGCCCTCCCAATGCTCTAGTGCGGTGTCAGCGTCGTCAAAAGCCTCTGTCTATGTCACACCACATTTCGGAAGTTCTAGAACTATGACGATAAAATCAGACTACAAGTTACAACCTCATCTCAGTTGACTTACACCCTCCAAAAGACCATTCAAACACATTCATGCATCTTTGACATCTAGAGACCATTCGCAAACAAAGCTTCTGATGCTTATTCATCAATAAACTACAACTAGGCAAATAAGATTGGCCTGTAACTGTGATAATCTGAAACTCATCAGCTTGATAATGACCATAGACTACCTTCAAAATAAACATGGCTTTGAAATAAGCAGGTACAATACAACAGTCATATTTTTTGCATAGGTTTCGGCAAGGCCGTTGACTGCTACGCGGCATAACCAGAAGTTCGAAATATGCCTAACAGAGACTTCCGGTAGTCATGTTTTACTGTTCAAGAAACTAAGCCAGCTGGCTTCAGCCTGAGTTAATTATGAGAAAGTTTAAAGTGAATATGTACAGTGGGCACACAGTGTTAAAGAGTGACAGTGGGACACAGTGTTAAAGAGTGACAGTGGGACACAGTGTTAAAGAGTGACAGTGGGACACAGTGTTAAAGAGTGACAGTGGGACACAGTGTTAGAGTGGACTTATTAAGGTGAAGTCGTCAAAGACCTGCCATAAAGTGCCATAATATGCTATATACAGCGTATGAACCGGGTTCCACACTAAGAGCTGAAAGTCCATATTTAGTGCAACACTGCAGTTCCCGTTAGGTGCACTAACCAGTACAGCATGTTAATAGATTTTGGGTAAATAACATCACTGCATGTTAAGTCAGTCCACACTATAGTTTCAAAAATGAAAACTGTATAACTTAGATATAAACACAACATGAATAGAAATCAGACCAAAATTTTTTTTACAGTGAGACAACAAATCTTGTGCATGGGCCAACCACTTTGCATGGGTCACTTTTTCAGCTAACTGTGCAGAGTTTGACTAACTAATACGTATTTTTCATTTAGGCTAGCGCAGAGAGCGCCACTGAGTATATATATCTTGAAGGCGCTATATAAATGCTCAATTACATTACATCACAAAGAAATATTAAAAAAGTTTTAGACAATTGAAGCGAAAATTATCAATCTTTAATCAAGATAACCTGATTAAAAAAACTATGTCTGATATTCAAAATCCTTTCTGTTTGAGAAATTCAGCAACAGCCTCAAGCTGTATTCCTCGAACCCAAATTTTACAGCAAACTTCGTTTACACGTGTGTAGGTCGTCTTCCCGGTCTTCCCAGTCAAGAACTTCCTCAGATCTTCATCAAAAGCCTGAAAAGACAAGAAACAGAAGCTAATAGTACAAATTCTTACTGTAAGAATTTACTAACTGGGGAGTGGTTTGAAGAATAATGGATGAAACACTGGAATGTAGAGCTAAGGAAACAAGTTCGATTCACATTTCACCGCAAAGCAGACTAGTCCTTCTTTCGTTAGACAGCGGCATAGGCTTAAATAGATGTATAACGCAACATATGCCTTGCATGGCTGCCGACAGTTAAATTCGTCTCGTGTAATAACTTGTCATTATTTTGTAATCACAAATTTTAAAAGTCAATATAGTCAGCAGGTTTAATCACTCTAACTGAAACAACGCGAACACCAAGACAACTTGTTGACAGCCTTATCAGTCCTTAAAGTGGTGTTCACGGTTCATCTAATTATTATTATTATTATCACCAAAATATGATACCGCACTTCTTCCAACATTTTTTGCTCAGAAGTGCACAGACATGCCTCATCGACGCAATTGCAGTTGTACTGTAGAGCAATTGTGCACGAAGGACTTGCTCAAGGTCCCTACACAGTGACTCCCCGGCCGAGGGTCGACCCCTTCGCTCAGCACACACTGAATGTTACGGACTCACCGCTCTAACCGATTGGCGACACAATAACTCTTTAATGACGAGTGTTTACTATTTTATTATTTTACTAGTTTACTAAAGAGAATGGGAAGCCGTTTCAGAAGCAATTAATTTGCTAAAGGTGTTAAATGGCAAAATAATGAATGATATCCGAGGTTAACTCTGAAACCGAAACAACTGTAAATTCCGGATGGGAATATTTCACTTAAGCAGCACATGTAAGTGGGAAGACCACACTTGGGGACTTCTCCAATTATCCTCTTGTTCCCAATGACTTCAACATAATTTGGACAAACATAGACAATCTAGGAACTTAAAAGATGAACTATAAAATAAGTTTATATAATAGTACAATATGAAGTTGGCAAAGCAGCAAAATAAATTAATAAAACTTTAATGATTTGCTGCTAAAAGTTCAGAGCCTAGAAAATGAGTGTATTGTGTATAATAATAGCGCTTCAGTTTTGCTCAGAACTGCTTCCATTGAGACATGGCAAAAAAATCTAGTTCTGCAAGGAGATGATATGTTTCGCAACTGAATTCTCTCACCCAAATATCTCCCTGAACTTTTGAGATGACCGTAAAGAGACGATTTCCACCATTAAGACTTAATTTGTAGATTGGGAAGTTGTGGAAACGTGTTCGTCGCACACGATATCTTTCTTCTGCTGTTGCCTCTGAAAAGAATTTTTTTTAATAAAAACAAACACATTGGATATCTTAACATAGGAATTACAAGTTTGGCCCTATAATGTAACAGGTTTGAATCCTACTATTGCAAATAACCAAGAAAGAACCAAATGATCTACCTAAAAGCATTATAAAAGGAAAGGGTGGTTCAGGTGATCAACTATTCTTCATGTCTGCACCGCAATCTCAGAATTACCCATTTATGCTCATACTTCCAAAAATGAGCTATATAAACAATCAGTTACATTACAGGAGATGATGCATGCATGCATCTCAACATTTAATATTGCATCTATTAAGATAACAATCATAGAAAGTGACATCCATTTAGTATGTATGCATAGAGGGAATGAATAATCATTGAACATACTTACATCTCATGATAGTGTACATCTTTTTATGCATAGGTTACCTCGATGATAATTTGCGTATATTAGCACTCAAATGAGCCACAGTTCAGTATTCAGCTTTATTAGACAAGTACAGAGTGAGATGTGTCGCCTGCAGACCATGTTACCACGGCACATTAATATTATTCATCCCTGGGTGTCACTGCCTTGGCTAAATATTTAGTTTATATACTGTTCTATAGGACCCACTGCCCAGTGGGTAGCTCAGGAGAAACGCAGGGATAGGAGAAGGAAAACTCTGATGGTAAACCGCTACCTTGTCTCTAGTTACAGCAGCAGAGCCAGTCTCTGGCCTGGAAACAAGAGGAGGGTCTGTCGAATGGGTGCAGATGTGTTGGCCATTCCATTAAAAACTACTAAACAACTATCAACTATCAGTATCCAAACAACACAATCTTTGAATATCTTAAAATCCACTCACCCTTAGGAGGAAACCAGCCGGAGGGAGTAGGGTAGGAGACATGCTTTGGCGGCAGAGGTACAATTGGACTTGGAAGGAGTTCAAGCACAGCCTTCCATTCGTCTGGATCTCGTGATTCTTCAACACCGGTCAACGTAGGTTTTGGTGGTTTAATGATCGGAACACCTCCAACAGTTGTTCTGATATCATCTGGTTGAGGCTATCATTAGCAACAAAAGACACAAGCAAGATGCAATGTCTTTATCATACATTACTGAATAAAAAATTTCTTCAGTTTTATAAAACTGCACCAATTAGGCTTTTATTGTAATTGTTATTTGCTGCTTGCCTTGTAATAAGAATTCTATGTGTGCAACTTTCTCTGAAAAACTCACTGTGTAGGGATCTTGAGCCAGTCCTCAACACAATGGCCAATTCTTAAAGGACCAGAGAAGCTGCATATCACAGTCTGCAAAAATTAATGAAATTAAGGTGCATTTATTGTAATTCAATTTGGAGGTTGATTAGCTAAACACAGGTCTTCCCCAATACATCAAACAAAAAATTGCACAAGCCCTGAATGCACAGCTGCTGAGCATTACTGAGTCATGATTGTCATTAGAAATTTTGCTACACAAAATAATTGAAACTCAATTTCATATCAGTTGATGAGAGATACAACATTATATCCAATCAACAGCAAAAAAATCAACTGCTGACCTCCCGCAGATACTGATAATAACGAAAGGCTGATGAATGTCGTACTCCAAGCTTTCGTATAGCTTCCACAGAAAATTGACAAATCCTTTGAAGCGACATCTTGGCTAAGTGAAAAAAAAAAGAATGCACAATAATTCATCCGAGAAATTTATTCACTTTTTTATAACACTGTTTGTGATCTGTGATAGTTAACGAAGTGCTATGAAAAAATCGAATTTCTATTTCTGCAAATGCTAAGAAATCTAAACGACATTTAGTTTTTTAACCCAACAACTTTTATTATAGTCTTATAGTAAAGTACTCCACATTTAGATGCTAATAATCTGAGTGCCAACATTTAAAAAAGGGCAGGTTAATGGTTAGCAGAATTGCAGGATATCCCCATTTGCAATAATATGACTATATGTCAATGATTACAATAGCATTGTTGCATTGCATTTTCAAGGCACCACAGATGAATTTAATGTTTTCATCTATGGTATAATTCTTACTCATGTAACTGTCATGGGTGCAAGTAAAGTGCAAATCACCAACCAGTAAAATGCGAAACAAAATGCGAACCACAGGTTAGTCGTCATCAGTGTTGGGCACAAGACCAAAACCTCGAGACCAAGACCGAGAGGCCCAAGACCAAGACCGGGTGGTCCGAGACCAAGACCAAGCCTGAGGGTCCGAGACCAAGACCAAGACCGATACTCTTTTTTTAGAAACAATTCAATTTGTTTAGATGCTAAAACATTAATTTTATTGCTTAAGAATGCTAATCATAATAATGGCCCAATAAACAGTTTTACTGGCCAGTCTGAACTTTTGTGAGTTCAGCCCTTGGCTTTGGCCTGAGAATATCACACTATAAATTACTTACAGTATACTATAGGTTCTAAATAAGACATCTGAACAAGTAGATTAACATTCCGTTTGAATGGTGTAGGCCTACTTGTACTCGGAATTGTAGGTTAACAGTGACTACACGTGGCCAACCACATAAACATTATATTGTTCCAAAACCTTGACATTTATGAAAGCAAATTTTGAAATGGCTAGTTCTATTGGAAATGCATTTTTTTGCCCATAGAAACAAGTAGGCCTATATAAAGACGGTCAGTGCATCATAAATCGATAACAAGCGAGTAGGGCCTAAACATCCGGTGTCTCTAATAATCGAAATCACCGACAAATATCAAAGAAATTGCTATGATACGACAAATAACCAAGAACGCTAACCTAAGACGGAGACCAATCCCAAGACCGTTCCTTTAAGACCAAGACCGACGCAGTCGAGACCAAGACAAAGACCGATGGTCCGAGACCAAGACCGATGCATTCGAGACCAAGACCGCAGTTTTCCGGTCTCGAGACCAAGACCACAGTCCCGAGACCTCATCCCTAGTTGTCGTGAGGGTCAGGTTAGGCGTCGTGATGGTCCGTCATGGTCAGTATTAGGGCTAGCAAACGGTTCGCAGATTACCGGTTCGCAGTTCGCAGTTTACCCACACCCAGCTGTCATTGCCAATATATTCAGGTTCCGTATTTATCACCAAGCACTAACCCTTGAAAAAATCGCGACACTTCGTTTATGCTTGTCACTTGTGAACAATAGCATTTGAATTTTAAGACACAACAGCGAGGTTACAACATCGTCAACAAGATACAGCTAACAACGTCAAATTATGCATTCTGAATTTCGGAGTCTGAAACTTTCATTCAAATAACATAAACTGAACCTGAAAATGTGCAAAACAGCTCAACCGGAAATAGCGTTACTCGACAACTAAAAGCGGCCAAGAATCGAAATAAAAATGCACACGTTTTTCATAAGACTAGTAATAAGATGAGACTCGTTGATGAATTTAGTCTGACAACGAAGAATATTTCTAAGAAGTAATAAAGTATGCTTACCAATAACGAGAAATTTGACAGTCTTATGATACGCAGGCGTATTATGTTTCGGTAACTTTCGCATGAATTGCAACGAAGCCTGCTGTAAACTTTTCTCCAGCGATGCGGAATAGCATCACTGGGTGCGGTATCCATTTAGAATCAGTTATTAGTCTGCGTTAGTCAAGGTTGTATTTGCGGGCATGAAAAGCATAGTGTGAAGTCGGTGTCCTGCATGTTGTTGGTCGTCTTTTTTTAGATTTTGCTTGTTTTCGTCATTTATAAACATATTCAAGATAGAATTGTGCTGTACAGATTGATTTGTTTCGATAACAGCACTCGTGCGACATGGGTCGTGTTGCGTCTTCGCTGATAAAAAGACCAATTGTGAACTGGAATGTCGAGAACCGGGCTCACAGGTTCCTCGAAAAACAGAATAAGCCCGAAATGGCGCCTCGTCATCCATCTTCTAAAGAGCTGATAGATCAGTCTATTAAAGGTTGAATGACACAATTTTAACTCATACACCATATCATATATCATTCGTCTTTAATCTTACCATAATTTTATAACATTGACAAATTACATCACTATCTTTGGATTCTTTGCATCTTGTCTGATATTTCTGTAGAAGAGCATTTAAGTTGTTACAATAGGCCTGCTCTTTAGTGAGTTTGTTTACTTAAAAATTGATCTGGACTTAGAATGGTATCGTGGTTAAGCATTGTGGTCCTGCGGCTGAAAGATTTTCACACATATATCTAAAGGCGACACAAACCCTGACCATAACGATGCTTAACCTGAATCCAACCAACTCACACGATGTGTGATAAAAGAATGGAGAAAAATATTTTTAGCAGTGTGCATGCAACAAGAGTAGTGCATCGCCATAGGCTGCCACAAAATGTTTTATGTGTTTGGTTAGTTGAAGCAATATTTTCTTTAATATTGCAGCCGAACTTACGGCCATATTAATAATTTATCCTGTAGTTAAATGGTTTTAAGTAGTCATCTTTATAGCATTCAGGTGCAACTATCAATTAATTGTTCAGTAAAATATGTATTTGAATGTTTCTTGTTTAAATTGATATGACTTGAGGTGACATTTTTAAAATAACAGTTTTTTTAGGTAACAATTTAGTGCCATTTCAGGTTCCTTAAGAAGGGTAGATATTTATGAAAACTGAGGTTTTTGGTACAAATACACTGAGATATTTGGCAACAGAATGCTTGCGATAATTATACAATACAACTGCAATTTGATAATGCCCTACTTTCAGACAGTTTAGAAGTGCACCTTGAAACTGGACAACCATTAAGAGCCATAGGCAGACTGTAAGAGGTGGGTTTCAGGTTTGAATGAAAGACAGTCTCACTGAGAGAGTTAAGAACATGAGGAGGTAGAGAGTTCCAGATGGCGGGACCGGCAACAGTGAATGACCGCCGGCTGAAGACAAGACATGAACAACATACTTTCCAGCAAATGCTGATCTAAGAGAAGAGCGGCCTTTAGCAGAGCTGCAAAGTGTGACCATGGGTACGAGGGCAGATGATCTGTGCATACTCTGCACATGAGTAGTGCCAGCTTGTAGCAGATACGCTCGCAGACAGGAAGCCAGTGTAGAGAACGAAAAGCACTTTCAGTGGTTGTATTGGTTTAGTTTTGTCCATACTCATCATACATATTTACTCTGGGAGATCATATAATAAATGCTGTGTAAACACCTACAAGCCATTTGAACTTTATCGGAGCAGTCGTCATGTCATACACAATGGTCAACTATCACAAGAGCCGGCTAGTATTATTTTTTATTTTTTTATTTACTAGAGCTTGATTTTGATGAGCAAGCAGGGGGGCTTTGAGAGGCTCTGATAATATACTCTAAAAGTGTTGTTCGTTACAGACTTACAGTATGGTTTGTTATTGATTTCTTCAGAACACCCAGGAGTGATAGAAGAACAGGCTAAAAAGGACTCAGATTTGGCAAAGATGCTTGAAGGTTTAGTTGTCGCCCCAGAGAAATTTGGAGAGGTTTGTTATAAAGAAAGTTTAAGTGATCTAGAGATCAGTACTAGGTTGTGAATATAATTATATGTTAAATGTAGTCTTTTTACTTTAGGTGACATCGACAGGTAATGTGACGTTGACAATGTAGATCTTTATTCCTGTTGATTACCCTGTGTATTCTACTAGGTTGATTGCCCTTGTAAATAAATGCCTGTTAATACTGAGTCACATCCTCTAAAAAGAAAATTGATAAATTCTGATTAAAAGAATTAAATGATGCTTGCCTGTTTTTATTTTTAGATGTGCTCACATTAGTCACTACTAAGCTAAGTTGCTCTATTTAGGCCATCCATAAAGCAACCTGTTTCGTATCCATCTATCTCCCTATGACAGCCTGTTATGGCACAAGGATGCCTGTGATACAGGAAGATCCAGCAGAATGTCTATAGTCAGTTTCATTGCAATAGAATCTCTTTTGCCTGACTGAAGTTGGTGTGCTATGATCGAGTTATACTGAAGTAACTGTCATTTGCACTGACCATCCCAACATGTCCTGGACCTGCCTCCTTGTGGACATCCTCAGGCTGTATACCTTGTGACATCATCAGAGGCTGGTTCCCTATCTTGACATCATCTTAAGCTGGTTGCCTGGCAGTCTATCTCCAACATTGTCATTTGGATTAAGGACCACATTTTTTAAGACTAGAAATAAATGTTTATTGTTTTGGCCTTTGTTTGGTTACTACTATACAAGTGTGGGCATGCATGTGTTTGATTTGTTGTGCACTGTGAGAGGTGCTATATAAATTTATATGTACAATGCAATACATTTGTGTTTAACCTTTGTTCTCAGAGTTCAAATGTGCCTCTTTCATTACACTAATTACCCTTTCATTGATTTTATTAAGCACAGGCATGTGTTGGCTTCCAAAATTTCTCAAAGACAAATCATTTATTGGTTTGCTCTGGTAGAATTTGTGATCATCGAATCTTTCAAGTTCTGTTTTAATAATGGAATTGAAAGGCTATATTTTTCCAAACCTTGAATTATTTAGGCATCATACTTTTTATTTTATGTGTGTACCATAATGCCTTTGGTGACAAACTATACAGAAATTTAGTAATTTAAATTTTCTGTTTCTGTTAGATAACTTCAAAGAAGAGACATCTACCCGAGGACCGATCCAAGGTTCCAGACCAGGAGTTTGGCTATCTGGAACCAGATATGATTCGTCCAGGCAGATGCTCAATTCGCCAAGCAATGCAGTTCCTTGGTAACCATTATTCAGACCCAGACAATTTCAATGCCGCTGTCATCGCAAAAGAATATAATCTCGACAAGCACCAAGTCAACAGAGTCCTTCAGTACTTCAGCGTATTTCTCGTCCAGATTCCAGGGCAGCAAAAGACACAGCCGACTGAGACGTCATCCATTCAGATGCGTGCCCTTAAACCGAGCTTTTTCCAAAAGAAACTGGGTTCTGGAACACAAGATTCTAGCACGGACAAGTTTTCGCA
This sequence comes from Bimastos eiseni, assembly GCA_959347315.1. Taxonomy (NCBI): domain Eukaryota; kingdom Metazoa; phylum Annelida; class Clitellata; order Crassiclitellata; family Lumbricidae; genus Bimastos; species Bimastos eiseni. Next base: position 12,208,817 of record OY365820.1, read on the forward strand.
CACAACTATTTCTGAGACAAAGTGAAATGTCGGGGCTTTAAAGCATATAACACAATTGACAAGGATTTGTGAGATTATGTTGGGAATTAAGATGCTTTCGAAAATAGATGCCTCTAGCATTGGGATTTGATTCAGACATGGAAAACTAAAGGGCGTGTCGCAAGCCATGGGACAGCCAGATCTGTCAGTTAAGGATAAATTGGAGATGTTTCATTTTTATGTTGGCATAGCTAGTTTGTGTTTGATGTGATATTCTTGAGCAAACTATGCTGAATGTAGTTACCCACTTAGTACTAGTCTACTTGACAGCTGTCAGGTTCTCTGCCAATTAGGATTGTAGGTAGAAACAAATTGAGTTAATGGAGAACTCATGAATGGTATTTTAGCTTCATGTAATTTGGCAGCAGCAACAGCCTGAGTTTCTCTTGATGCTAAAGCTGATTTTTTTAACCCTATTATTTACACATCTCACCCAATATTTGGGTGCTTATAATTATTGCAATGAAAAATTTAGTGTAATAGCTATCAAAGTATTGGTAACAAGACTTGCCGGTGTGGCATAAAGCCACCAAGCATAACAAAGTTAAGTAGTGTGAACATCTGTACTGTATATTTGAATGGGCTCATAGCAAGTCATCTACGGTAATTCAGCAGCTGATTCTTTCTAGGGTCAGTATAGGGCTGCCGAATAGGGAATTAAAATGGTAATAAATATAGGGTCATATAATTACATGTAATGTATATATATATATACACACATATATATATACACATATATATACACATATATTATATGTCGTGTACCAATACTGCTTTGGTTGTTTGAGCTTAGCTACAAGGGCTTTCAATTCTGGTTCCATGATTCTGGATGTCATCCGTCTGATGTAGGTGGATTATAGGAAAAATGGAGACTCGCCAGAGTGCAATGTAGTATTGGTTAATATATAACCTCATGGTCAGTGAAAGGAGTCCACAGTGTTGGCAGCTTCATTTCTTGGCCTTGGCATATGAGGGCAGATGCCAGTCCTCCTCACTTATGTTGTTCCACTGCCAGTCTATACTCAATCTGTAGTCAAATTCATAGGGCTCAAGATGGAAATAAATCTATCTCTTAGCAGGGGTTTGAACCCTGTACTTCGCCTTTGACCACTAAAGCATCGCACAATACATGTTTAAACAATACTTAATTGACCACAACAACCATTTTTTTCATTCGTCTGATAGCACCAGAATTTCGTTAAACACAAAGTTTGTTTCAACCCAAGATAGGTATATATATTTTATATTTGCAAAATATCAAAATTTATATATAAAATTATATTAACACATTAATGAAATTCTAGAGTTCTTTTCCTTCTTAAATCTACATATAAATTGAAGCTGAGTGTTGATTAAGTAATCTACATAGACATTTTTTATCCCCCTCATTCAAAACTGCCTTTTGCTCAGTTTTTAATTAGCACTTTAGAATTTAGATCGAACTGATTATTCAGTCACACATGCAAATGCAACCCTCATTCTATACTAGATTGATTGTCCATCATTTTCCTCCACACAAGATGTTGGAAGGCTTTTCAACATTTTTATATATTCCCACTGTTTAGTAGAAACAAATGCTGGTGTAGACATTGAATAAATAAGTTGCACATCGTTTCTTTTCTGAAAAATTGGTGAGAAAATAGTATAGTCTGAAGACTAACAAAGCATTCCACAATTACAGCAATAAACACCACCAAGATGCCTAAACACTAGGCATCTATATAAATGCCAATACACTAGTCATCTAGTGCCCTAAGGCAGACAGTTTTCTTGGCATCAGTCACAAAAGAAAGAGTAGATGTGATTAATCAATCAACATCACGAAATAATCAAACAATCATCCATTGCATCATTTGCATCAGAGTGCATTGTGAAGTGACAGTGTCTGATCCGAATTTACTGGTCCATTGGAGCTGCAGCAGCACCACCTACTTCTTCCATCTGCGAGGCTTCGGGTCGTGGTCTATCGCCCTCATCTGCTTTCTCATCATCCTCCCCATCATCATCATCTAGCCAAGTCTTGGCCTCCTTCTCGATCTAGAAAATTAGACAATATCTGCTTACATCAACCAGTATTACATTTTTACATCTTAGCTAAGCCTTATACTTTTTTAGCAATTTATATAAACTTGTACAAGATAAAAATTAATTATGAAGACTATACAAGAGGCATCATCAACTTAAACTCATGTTAGACAAGATTTGAAATTCTTAAAAAAAAGAATAATTAAGAATTCCAGTTGTGGAAGATGTTACAAACTGTCAATTACCAAACTGCAAATTAAATTGAAAATAATTCACACAAGAAGTCAGAAAATGTACATGTATGAATGGACATACACTTTACAGAATGTTTCTAAGTATATCTCGAAGCATATACACCATATAAAAGCATGTAAAAATATTATGCATTTCTTCCCTTGTACATTATCCATAACATCATCATGTTATATCAGAACCCATTTATTACTGCATTATAAATATAGTGAACATAAAAACAGTAAAACTATCACAAAGAACATTGACTACCATGACCAACATCCAAGTGTTCTCAATCAACTACATTCTATTAACCATTCAACGACAAGCGTGTACCAAAGTAACTGGAAACAATGCAGCTAGCTAGGATTAATCTTGTATTTCATTGCTGCACTCACCCTTTCCAAATCAGCTGGAGTGAGGTCATTCTTGATGTTGAACCGTTTTCGGATTTCTTCTGGGGTCTTCGCCTCAACAATTATGTGAGCAACATGTGTCGTAGTCACATCAAGCAATCCTTTAATATCGAGATAGTTGGCAGCCTATTATTAGCAAAACAACCACAGATCAATGCATTACATTGATATCAATAAGAAGCCTGTCTATATGGCATTTTGATTCTCTGATCTGTGACATTTAGAATACGATTCTCCAGCACATTATAATTTTTGACTAGTCTCATGTTTTAATGCCAGCACACTGGCCACATGGTCCGCAAGGCTCCACCTTAGATTTGAAGTGCAACAAGTAATGAGAAATATTATTCTAAAGGCAAAGTCTGCTGGGGAGATAATAAAATTACTCCATACAAATAGTCCTCATGCACAAATGCTAGTGCTGACACTGGACAGTAACAGATAGTGGCATAAATGTACTGCCAAGCTAAAGGAACAAAGAGAGGTCATTAAAGCCATTCAGAACAAACATTTCGATAGCTTTCTAACATCAACTGTCACTACCCAAACCAGCACACCCATAAGCATTAGATGATTACCAATGTGCCCCATGAAGGTGTCACATGGGTTCTAAATAGACATTTTCGAAAGCTAGTGTTCTGTTACTTGAAGAATGAAACAAAAATCTAAAAAAGTGTATTCAAAAAGCAGAACAAACCAAGATAAGATCAAAAAGTGATCCGTCATCCATTCTCAGAAATTCCTTATCCCAGTCATCGATTGTATCATTGAAGGTGAAATCTTCTTCTCCCTCGGGTGGTGCAGGGTCATTTTTGTGCTGCTGACACCACTCAATAATCTTCTCCATGCTGCGTTCCGTTATGTTTGGCAGTGGAATTAATTCTTCATCCACGTCAACGCTAGAATCCTGGCCAATGTTAAGATCTACAAAACAAACATCTCCAATGAATTCACTGTTATTATTAATATAAAATAAAACACTCCTCATTACAGGCCGACCTCTCTAAACAAAAAGATGTTATATGAGAAAGCAACAGAAATAGTTCAACTTATACAGTTCTCGAAAAAGCACTATAAAACAACACAAAAACTGAACTTGCCCTCCAGCATTGACTTAATGATGACAGATTTCTTAATGATTTCGATGTCCACCTCGAATATCTTCCCACTCATACACTGCAACCTGCATTTCACCATCTGAAGAACAATTACAATAATAGTCATATTACAGAAAATGACTTATCTCTCTTTTATAACTGACAGCTGCAGCATTCAGTGAAGTATGTGAAATGATGCTACAAAGATCATGGTAGGTTGTGTCAATGCTGACAGAATGGAAGGCATAAGAGTGTATAGATTAGATTAATATTTCTTTAAAGGATGGACATTTATCACAGAGTGAGTAGATTAAACATTCAGGAAAATTCTACAAATACTACTTGAATCGGTAGCACCAGGCTGCACCCAATCCTAACAAGCCACTGGCCCCAAGGCTACACACAATTATAAACCACTCCTTCACTTACAGGGATGGATGGATGGACATAGTAGGGTCATGATCAAATGTGCAGTGTGCCTTTTTTATCTTAAATCCACTCAAAGTAGGCATCTCCAACTTATTCAAACTTCACTTGCCCTAGGCATTCATTCATTCATTCTTCAAGAACCTACTCAGGAGGGTTCCCAGCCCAGACTAAAGAAAAAAAGACTTAAACAACTTGTTAAAACCTGATGGTTGGGTCACAAGCAAAGAGTGGGGCTCAAGTGGGAGGTCAATCCAGATTGAAGGGCCCACAACCAAGAAAGAACACTGCTTAATAGCCAAGTGAGCACGTGGAACTAGAAGCTCACCCTCGTCACAGAGCGAAGTGCCTGACGCGCTGCGACATTGGACACGTTGTTATACCCAGGGCCGTACCGAGCTGTAATTGCGCCCTGTACCTAGCATCAATCTGGCGCCCCACATTTTGAAAATAGTATTTGTGCCCTGTGCCAAGCATCAATCTGGCATCCTCACATGTTGAAAATAGTGCATTTCACGGGGTAACAAGTTATTCCATCCTGCGCCGTGGGTCACAGCCCCAGTGGCCCCCCATGGTGCGGGCCTGGCTATACCCCAGCATCACCATGGCACTACTATGGCTATATAACTTGATTAGCTGAAAATTCTCAAATTCATTAATTTCAGAGTTCTCTCTCACCTATAACTCTCTGAAATACTCAGAGCCCACATAATTTTCCAAACTCTTCACCGTCCTATCACCCTGCTCTACCTGAATAACCCTCCCAGCTCACAATTTATAACTGATATATATACTAAACCACACCTCAACTGCAAACAAAACAATCTCCATCCTGAATTCTGCAAATTCTCTACCTCTGCCCATCTCAACACTCACTCATTGTCAACTGTCTCAGGCTTCTCTGTCTATCACATCTCAGGTCTTTTCTTGAACCCAAAGTTGACCTTTTCAGGAACTCCAATCCTAGCACATCCACTCCACCGCCTTCACACTAGTCTCAACAAAAACCATAACTAACCGGAACAGCTCGACTATCTCTATCTCTGGTCTTCTGAAACCGGATATGTTGTCCACTGGGTGTCTTTGAACAACCCCTTTGGCTTGACGCAAAGCAAGCGAATAAGTATAAGAATACAGCTACGAGATAGTTGTTTCATATCAAGCACAGAAAGTCTTTCAGTATTTAGTGTCCCAAAACGAAAATGCTTTCAGTTTAACCAAATTAACCCTGAACCTGTTCATCTCTAAAATTGAACATCAAAATTGAAATTTCTTACCCTTAGTACAGAACTTGCGCCAAAAACAGAAAATCTGAATCAATAAGTCACGAATAAATTCGATAGATTCGAAGAACCTTTCTGCCTGCGTCAATAACTAATGGAACGGAAATTTTTTTGCACTGGTCTCAAAATTTCCCGTTTACCCCAAATCCCCAGAATCTATTTGTAGAGGAGTGCTCACGCGTAGAAATATATTCGACACTTGTCCACAGATGTCGCCCATCAACTTTTACGTCTGATGATATTGATTCGTGTACAAACAGACGGTGAAACCGCATTAACAGGCGAAACGCCGTAGGAATCTGATGATCTGAGCGAATAGTTCTCATTGTACAATGCACAGACCGGCTTTAAAAAGAGCCTAGTGTCGGCAACACTAGCAAGACTTAGTGTTCTCGTTGGAGAGTTTGACCCTAAAGAAATCAGGAGCTTTTAGATCTGTTCATGAGGCTTTCTAGGCGGGTTTTCTCCTTTTCGTCCTCTATATGTCACCAGCCTGAAGACACACACACGCGTTATTCTTGCTATGATGATAGCACGAGTAATAATAATAACCTTCGTTTAATTTCAAACTGACAAACCGCAGTATGAATACAAGAACAGTATGAGCGAATGATGACCAGTTATTACAGGAGTCGAATTTAACCGTCGGCAGCCACGCAGGGCTCGCCGTCCATTACGCTATAATCTCATTTTTTTTAAATCGCGAGATTAATAATACTATTACGAGTTCAATGGGCTCTCAAAACTCAGTAGTTATTGGCTTTCTTTCCGCACCTCAGATTCACATTTCGGTGTGATCTTGAGCACGTTACAAATTTAATAAAATAAATCGACCCACTATAATAATAATTATTCATCAAAGGGAGTGCATCATTACATACCCAATCAAATTATACATTATAGTCTTAACGCAGCGAACTGACCAATGACAGCAGACATTTGATCAAATCGAACCAATTACGGTAAAGTTAACAACGAACGACGGTTTACAAGTGGGTATCGACCTAAGAATAGTATAGACGCTTGCGGTCCTATGTAAATATTGTGAGGTGTGTATGAAAGGAGATAGGATTTCAACAGTTTCATTATTATTTTACCATCCTGTTTCTTATATTAAAATAACGTAGTTGTTTGTTCGTAGTTAACTCACTGATAGATATTGATGAAAAAGGAAACGTCGCCAGAGCTTTGTCATCTTACGCAATTGAGGCGGGTATATATATTTTGCGTGGTGCTTCTACGGCCGTAGATTTGGCCACACTACGCTTTAAGAAAAACTTTTGAGGTCGAAGGTTTTCGCATTTTATCCAAAGCCGACCGTTACCTTGACCCTAGCCAACCCTCACAAGGTCTAGCCTGACCATAGTCGACCCTCATGACGCGAATAAAATTGTATAAGTTAGTTTATGTAAACAGTACGCAGATGTGGCTGAAGTATACTTTCCGGCCCCGAAGCTTTATCTAGCGATTATTGAACAGTTAAATATGTTTCACTGTTGGTATACATCTGTTTTGCAATTATTGTAAATCTGTTTAGCAGTTTCTGGAATATCCATGGTTTGTTTTCTGGTAGCTGTTACTAGTTTTTAACAGTGATATTGATTTTCAATCGATATAATATAACAAACAAAGAATTCATAAGTTCTGAGACATGGTGCTTATATTTTGCTAGCTGTCGTGATGTCTGTCTACATTCCTCCCACAGTTGAGGAAGATCCTTATGAGCCCCCACCTCCGTATTATGCGGTTGTCGCAGAATCTGCTGCTCAAGATAAGGCAGGCTGTTACCCATCTGCTCCTCCTGGATGGGCCTATCCCCCTCAGCCAACAGGTATTATAAATGTATTTTTATGATTACTTCTAGCTTATGTTGTGCTTATTAGTGTATGGTCTCATTTAACACTTTACTTCAAATATCTTTAACACCAGTTTCAAAAATTTCGGTTTTCTTTTAAAGTCCATCCTTGCTTTAAATGTAATATATTTTAATTGTAATTTTAATTTCTTTAATCAGATGACTTAAATATTGTTTCTATCAGTATTCATTTATTCAGAATGCTTTTATAGCAGCCATCCAAGATACCTACCTCCAACTTCGGCAGTAAAGTATGCTTTTCAAAGGTTTGTAAAATGCATTGTGGTGTCCCAAGTTAGGAGAACATGTTGATCTTTGAATGCGTGAAGAGGAACAACAATTTCATCTCAAGTAGCAAAATGAAGATTTCTTTGGCCAAACCAGAGTTGCCTCAGGTAGACAGTGTCTGTGGTTGCAAATGTGGTGTGTCTTTCCGTATTATTTATAACATTATGTTATTAGTTCATTCATTCATTTCTGAAATTTGATACCGCCCTTCTTCCAACATCTTTTTGCTCAGAAGTGCATACACACGCCTCGGCGGCGCAATTGCAGTTGTACTGCAGAGCAATGGTGCACGAAGGATTTGCTCAAGGTCCCTACTAACGAGTCTCGAACCCGCGCTCTCAGCACACACTGAACGTTACAGGCTGACCGCTCTAACCGATCGGCCACTGTGCCACACCACATAGTTGTGTGGTTTATTTAAATATCAGGTTTGTGCTTTGATATGTTGTGAGCTTAGTTTTCATGTCAGTTGACAAAATTGTTGTCAGACTATGATGTGACTTATTTCAAGCAGCTCTTTAGGTTGATTCTTTATTTTACTTTGTTTAAAAAGACCTAAAGTTAGAAGGAATCAAGGTGCTGTATATTTCAAATTAACTAGTCAGTTCTTCTATTAATTCAAGGCACTCCCCAGCAGTCATGTGAATATCCAGACCAGCCTGGTTACACTTCTCAGCCAGGTTATCCTTCACAGCCAGGTTATCCTTCACAGCCAGGATACCCTAACCAGACAGGATTCCCACCTCAACCAAGACCACAGATGCCAAGTGGCTATGGGTTAGCATGCACTCAACAACCAGGTAAAACTAGTAGTTGTTTTTCAAACAATTTTTGTTCAATGTACAGAGTCTAGGCAAATCTAGAGTTAGTAATTCTGAACAGACTCCAGCAATAAAATTATCTGTGGGTCACACCATCCTTATACATTTGTTTAGACCAAAAAGAGGAACAGTTGGGCTACGTGTTGGATATACTTTCAATCAATAAATCAATTAATCAATATATTTTATTGAAACCAACCAGATTTTACAGCAGCAAGATTATTTTCCAAGATTCCAGAGACGTTGGTAACAATTGAGGGCCCTTAAGGGATCTAGATCCCGCTAGCTAGGGTCGCCTAAAGTACTTACTAAATATACATGAGTGACAGTTGATTAACATATTTCAAAATATGATGTACAGTTTCACTTAATCATACGATTAATTCAATTACTACTTAATTGATTATTATTTTATCTTAACTAACGACATGAGAACATACCATAACCCATAACCATAACCAAAAGTTTTATTGGCTACTGAACAACCAATTATGCAAACATAATATGAAGGTCAAACAGCACAGAATGGTTGACAGAGCACAAAAGGAAGAACTCTAAAGGGACCAAGGGACCGCTAGCAGGGACACCCATGAAAAATTTGGTAATAGCACGGTTATGCAAGTAAATTCAAGACAATGAACACGAAAATTAGTTACTTAACTAACATGTAACATTATAAAACAGAGGTATTAAGACTGTTAAGGCATAAAACTAGGAAGCATAACTTTAATCTAGACAAGTAACTCAATAAATTATAATTTTAGCAGGTATTCTTTAAGTTTATTTTTATAACACGAAAGGCCCTACGTTGAAGCATGTGGAGTCTTTTAAGTCTGGAGTGATAGCTAGATGCCCAGATCATATTACAATAAGTTAGAAAAGGATGAACAAGGGAGTAGTAAAGGCTGATGCGGAGAGTTAAAGGCAAGAGATATGCAATACGAGATAAAATTCCGATGTTTTTTGCTAGCTTTGCTGCAATGCTATCAATATGAGTTTTAAACTTAAGTGATTGGTCAACGAAAACACCAAGGAACTTAGTAGAAGTAACTTTAGGTATGGGAATATTATTTAACATAAGAGGCTTATTGATTTCTGGTAAGGTTTTACGATGAGATGCAAATAAAATATAATTCGTTTTTGCAACGTTAAGAGACAGTTTATTCACAGTAAACCAATTATTTATACTGGCTAATTCGTGATTTAACAGATCAATAAGTTTGGAATAGTCAGAGCTGGAGGTAATGATATTAGTATCATCAGCGAATAATAAAAAGTGGAGATGTCTAGACGCATTTGGGAGGTCATTAATATAAATCAAGAAAAGAAGAGGACCTAAGATTGAGCCTTGGGGCACACCATGTTTTAGGTAGGCAGTATTTGACTTGTGACCGTTACAATACACACATTGAGATGTATTGCAAAGATAGCTTCGAAACCAACTCAAAGCAACTCCTCGGACACCCATGGATTCCAGTTTAGATAAAAGTATACTATGATTTACGGTATCTAAATCCTTGGATATGTCCAGGAAGATGCCCACTGAGAAATCATTTCGGTCTATAGCAAAAGATAGGTGCTCTTGAAGATCAAGCCGGGACATTGCTGTGGAGTGCCCTGGCTGGAAACCATGTTGTGATGGGCAGAGGAATTTGCATTGATCAATGAAATTAAAAAGTCTAGAGTACATTACTTTCTCTAATAATTTGGAAAAATAGGGAAGAATAGATATAGGTCTGTCATTAGCTAATTGATCCCTGGGGCCCTGTTTATGAATAGGTATCACTTTCGCAATTTTCATAGCAGTAGGAACTATACCTGTGTCAAGGGAACAATTAATGATAGAAGCAAGTGGTGCAGCAATGAGAGAGAATGTTGGACTTATTAATGAAGGATCAAGATCGTCGGGCCTGAGGAATGAGTGGTTTTCAGGGAGTGATTTAAAGAAATTAATTCTTCTGGGGAAGTAGGATAAATAGCAAAAGAGTTGATGTTGGGTGGGTTAAGGTAATCAAAAAATGAGCCAGTGGAGGAGGGTATTTTCTCTACTAAGTCACAGGCAATGTTAGTAAAATAATTGTTAAATTTATTGGCGATCTGAGTTGGGTCTGTAATTTCAATATTATTGATGTTTAAAGACTCCACCAGAGTTTCCAAAGGTTTTGCATTCAAAATCGTCCTGATAATTTTCCAAGTCTGCTTCAGATCATTGCCATACCTTATAAATTCCAAAGTGTAGTAATTGTTTTCAGCTTTAATGCGTAACATTTTATATTTGTTTCTATAGGTCTTAAATTTGTCTGAGTTTTCAGGCAAGGGATGTTTTATAGAAGCTTAGATTTAGTATTGCATGATTTAAGTAGGGCTGGTGTCATCCAGGGCTGTTTATAGATGGTAGTAGTATTAATTTTTTTTGGAGGTCAGAGGAAAAGCAGAATCATAAGCATAGTTGATTTCAGAAGTGAAGAGGTCATAGGCAAGCGAAGAATTATTTTGATCACAGCACTTTTCGATCTCAGACAAGGCCATCGGGGACAGGAGATCTTTGAATTTTAATTTAGAGGCATCATCATACTGTCTGACTAATATAGTAGAGGGGCCAGAAACTAATCTATGAGAAAGATCAAACCACATTAAAATAGGAAAACGATCAGAGATATCATCAATAACAATGGTAGGTTCGATTATATTTAAAATGCGGTTAGTGAAAATATTATCTATTAATGTGGATGAGGTTTCAGTAATATGGGTGGGTTGAGTAATGACAGGAAGGAGGTGATGAGAGAAAGTAATATCAAGAAAGTTACTGGTCAAGTAGTGATCATTTGATTTCAGAAGATCAATATTGAAATCTTCTAGTATATACATGTCTCTATCTTTTATATCGGATATAGAAGTTAAAAGGGCATTCCATCATTCCATTCATCATTAAACAGAACCAAGTCCTGGCCAGGAGGTCGATAAATTACACCAGCGATAGAATAAGATCCGTTAGCACATGGAAGACGGAGAAATGAGGATTCATATGAGGTATGAGAATTACATACAACGGGGAGGTTATGCACTTGGTATTTAAGTATTTAAGATGCATTTTATAAAAAATCCCACACCGCCCCATGACCTCCAAACCTGGGTCTCGACTCAAAATTGTACCTTGAGATATGGACAAGGTCAAGCCATGTCTCAGACACAGCGAGAATGTCAATAGAAAGGCGGTTAAGCAGACTAGTAATTGCGGGCAATTTACCAAGTATACTTCTACAAGTGATATGCATAATAGCGAAATGGGCCAATTTCCTTTGAGCAGCAAGTTCAAGAGAGGATGGAATATCATACACACTCAGGCTAGGTCGTATCCTATAGAAGTTGTCGTCCGTTATTATTTAATAACGCACGGTCAAAGGTGAAATTAGATAAGGGGTCAATGCGGGGGCCATCTCTTAGCAGTGAAAGCTTTTACCCCAGAGGCGCTACAGATGAAATCAACGTCATTAGTTAAATGGTTGAAAGGAAACAGTGTGGCAAGACGGCCACGACAGAATCATGAGCTATCAGTGTTAAAATGAATGTCACAGTGAGATGCGTGCGAATAACCACCACAATTGGCACATTTCAAAATTTTAGAGTTATTGTCTAACAACAGAGTACAATAGCAACATTTAACAGCACATTTATCTGCCCAATCAAGGAATTGGACATAAATTGAGTCATCTAAAAGAGATGGCTGAGACAGAATTGCACAGTCAAAAAACGAACGGAAACAGATTAGAAAAAACTAAGTCACAACAAAACACAAGTTCCACAATAAACAAAAGGCCAGCAAACAGCAGCACAACTAAGCACTAAAATTAGGAACCAAACATTAACGGAGTCGAAGGTAGACAGAGCCATATCCTGGGCAGCGGGATATGAGAGAGTGAAGAGTAAAGTTGGTGTTCTTTGGTTAACACTCAGGCAAAATCCTTAGATTTCTCGGTGATTAGCAGATTCAGGTCTTTGATGGACATGATTTTCTTTGGTCTTTCGGAAGGATCTTCTGTCTGACGGATGTAGAAAGCGCCTTCGCGTGTCCAGGTGGAGACCAACAGTTTCTGCCTCACCGCTTTTCTGGCCTCGGCGAAGAGGGAAGAACTTGACCGGGTCAGATGCTCGTTGACATAAATCGATTTGGCACCCGGATTCTTCCTCAACGACTTTTGGGCAGAGAGGACAAGGTTTCTTGTACGTCTGTTTGAGAAGCGGACAAGAATCGGACCAGTCATGGAACGCGAGCCACCGGACATCCTGTATGCTTGAGAGATGTCGGATTCCTTGATCTGAAGCCCCAAGTGTCTATCGCAAAATCCAATCACAGAGTTTATGGTTTTGTCAGAAGACACTTCGCCACGGGAGAGCGTTATATCCACGGCCTCATCAATACCGTAAATGATCAAGTTATCGAGACGTAGCTGGTTTTCTAGAACATCGATGGATTTTTCCATGGTTGAGCACTTCATTTCCAGGTTCAGAATTTTCTCATTGATTGTGTCTTTCGAGTGCAGCCTCTGTGATTTCCTCGACCATCTTCTCCAGTTTTGAGGTGAGACCCGCGGCTAGAGACTTAAAGAGGCATTCGATAAAAGGTGAAAGACTTTTTTCCAGTCTGGTCAGAAGGCCACCCGAGACTTGCTCGTCCTGCAGACTCTCGAGACTGTCCACCGGTTTTTGTCCTTTCCTTGACATGGTTGATTGGAACAGAACTTTGGAAAGCAAATTGTATTGGAGTTCAAAAGGGATTTAGAGAACCGTTGAAGAGCAAAACCGCCATCGTTCACTTAGCTAGCGTGTGCGACAGGCCGTCCAGATGCGTGTACGCCGTGTGTATCGGTAACTGTACACCAAAACCGAAACAGCCAAAATCTTTGCAGAGTTATTTTAGCAAAACCGAGAGTGAAATGGCGATTCTTCAAGCGACCGATGACGGAGGCAGACTTCGTCAAGAAGTATTCCCAAGGACTAACTCGAACTTTGATGTTGAATCTGTAAAAACGATAATTTATCGCTCCGCTGTTTACTAGTGCGACCTAAACCGATGCTATCTGTTATATGGCTGTTATCAGCCATACTAACACAATAATACTAACATAAGAACATAGCTTCACATGTTAGTAGAGCACAGTATTAACATAATAATATTGGTCCATATACACACAGAGCAAGTTACTTATTTTCATTTACTATGTGGGCGTGCAGTAATAATTACTTTGTTTTTTTCACTTATGTCGTGTGTGTAGTTTAGTTAATGTGTAGATCACTGAACTGTGTGTAACACATGTATGTAAAGAAATGGCCCATTCTCATCTTTGCTATCCTTTGTCAAACGTTGTATCACGTCAAATGCTTCCCTCCTCCACGACAAAAGAGGAACTCTTATTTCCATTGTCTCGCTTGTCTGCCAGGCAGCGCCAGGGTTTCTCGGTTGCAGGCTCCTCCATCTGGAATGACATTCTATTGTAGCAGCACTTGTTACCTTTGACTAATCACATTGGGGCAGCTAGGAGATTGGAGTTGAACATAAGCTTCACATGTAATTTCAGTGGTTTTAACACAGACTATGCATCTTCTGAACTACTTAAAACTAAGCTTTACATGTTAATTTTCAGTGGTTTTAACACAGGCTATGCATCTTCTGAACCACTTTAAACCCTTGTTGCATGTATGTAAGTCATGTTATGTCTTTCTTTGTTTGGCGGAAGGATCATACAGGGCAGGACCTCCACAGCAGAGTACCGTCATTGTGCAGCAGCCTCTGCTAACGTCGTTTGTCCAGCCATTCAGAGATCTACCAGTCCAAACGGTCTGTCCAAAGTGCCAGGAATCTGTCATCACAGTCACCATCTTTAAGAATGGCACCCTGAACTGGCTCTTCTGTGCCATCTTGTTTCTGATTGGGTAGGAAACCTTGCAGTTTTGCTAGAACTACAACTACAAAAGACTTCTATAGCGCCGCCATGATAACACACAAGGCATCAACCGACGGGGCACCAAAGCAAATCAGAAATAGGTAAAATCCATGGTCAGTCGTGAGAGACAGAAATACAGAAATATGATACATATTTATTTGCTTAAGTGGTTTTAGTATTGCAATTCTTCAACTTATTTTTGATAGGTTAATTACAATTATTTTTCATTGTGCGCTGAGTGAGCGGGTTCGAACCCTCGTCCGAGGCATCATTCACTGTGTAGGGACTTTGAGCAAGTCCTTCGCGCACAATTGCTATAATTACATTTGCAATTGTGTCGTGCACTTCTGAGCAAAAATGTTGGAAGAAGGGCAATATCAAATTTCAGAAATAAATAAATTGAGTGTGCACTGTGCCCGATACTCTAGGGTTATGATGATTGCCTGAGGCTGAGGTTCAAATCCCTGAGTGGGCAGAAATATTTTGAGATTTGCGTTACAAGTAAGTCCACTAGTGAACTCGTATATAATGAGCACAGTGACAGTCATACAATCATAACTCCACCACTGCAAGAACTCAGGCAGTGCCAGTCCAAAACCTAGATAAAGGAGGAGGGCAACGCTAATGATCTATGTTATCACACAGTGTCGTTAAACTGGAACAACCACCAACCATGCAATCATGCTACCCACTATAATGTGCTGAAACTAAGGATATGTTATTACTAACATTTCAAACCGATAACTGCCTCTCAAGGTTAGCTTAAGGTACTACACTTCTTCCATTACTTGCTATTGTCATAAATTATGTTGCTGCTGGGCTTTTGTCGACTTGGCATGTGGCCTTCGCTGTCTTTCGCTCAAGGCTGAAAACCTACCTCTTCCAGTCTGCCTATGGCTCTTGATGGTTGCCCGGATTCAAGGTGCACTTCTGAACTTTCTATAAGGAGGGCATTATCAAATTACTGTTGTATTGTATTGTATTGTATTCGGGAGATGGTTTTTCTCGTACAAAATCAGTTTTTTCCTAAGTGTATTTTGATTATTTTATGCAGCTATGCTTATAAATCAAAGAAAGGTGTTACATGTATTATTAGTATTTTAGTGTTATTTATGATCTTATCGATCTGCAATTGTGGATCTTATATTTTTGTATGTTATGGCAATTGTGGGTAACAGTGTAAAAGCTGCAGGTGAATTGTAAAATCCATGAATCGAATTAGTAGGTTTATACTAATTAATATGGGTCTATAAACTTCTCAAACTTTAATGTTTGTGTAATTGAAGGATTGGAAAGCTAAGTTTAATTATTTATATGAGCGAATTTGTAATTTATCAGTTTTCAGCTTTGTCGATGCTATAGTTAAATTTATGTATGGTTTTAGGTGTGACGGTGGGTGTTGCGTGATTCCATTTTGCATCGACAGTTGCAAGGATGTGGATCATGTCTGTCCAAACTGCCACAAGTCGATCGCTCGTTTTATTCGACTTTAGATGTGGTCCGAACGCTCGGTCTACGGCATGATTGAACTTGAAGCAACAAATGGATACAGACATAATACAGAACATAGCTAAGGTGCTGTTGGAAAGCAGGATTCCTTCTTAAGTGGTGGAGTCTATTGAGGATTTCTTGCACTTGTTGCCTTCTTCTTCAATTCTTCAGCCTTCTTGAATTTAAACTGCCATGGTTCAATCGTTTTCCTCCGTAGGTCCCTGTCTATGGAATGGTCTTCCCCACCAGTTACTCCCCCATCATCTCTGGTAGCATCTTTCTCTAACCTCAAATCTTGCCCTGTCTCTTGCTCTTGGAGCGCTTCTGGTAGGCGTATGCTCTGATAAGCACTCTGGAAGTGTTGAAATATATAAATATTGTTCTTGCAATCGTAGACTGTGCACTTCTTTTGTCATTTGCACTACGAGTCGAATACTGCAATAACTATGTAGGAATTCTTACTGTATTAATGTTGGTTTATGAATATTCATACAGTACAATGTGAAAGGATGATACAAGTGGCTGATTTACATTCACCTCTACCATGCTAGTAACTAGTATAAGCTGTTATTCACCCCAGTTGTCTTAAAAATTCACTTATATTATGTTGGCTATACTTCTTACACATGACAGATGCAAATATCACTGTAGCTTAAAAGTTAATGGCGGCCATAGAGAGATGCATAACACACTGGTGTGAAGAGCAGTAGGAAGCGAGAGCGATTCCCAAACCTCCATAAGGTTTACTAGTCCTTTCGCTAGGTGGTGGTGTAGGTAAAATCAGATGTGTGACGTGATGGGCTCCTTGCATGGCTGCTGACAGTTGAATACGACTCGTGTAATAGCTTGTCATCATCTGTTCATACTGTACTTGTAATAAAACTGTGGTCTGTCAATTTGAAGTTTAAATGTAGATATTATCATTATTCAATGTTTTACTGTTTAAATGTTTTATGTGATTTGGCAAGATTAGTGCCATTTTCACTTCTAAACCTATTTCAAATTGGCTTTAGGATTGAATTTGCCATTTCACTAGTTCAGTTTTTGTGTCGTTTGCTCTACTAGTCAAGTACTACGAAAACTATGTAGGAATTCTTACTGTAGTAATGTCCGGTTATGAATATTGAAAGTGTATTACTGGTTTTTATTCATGAATGCTTGTTTTTAATCCTACTCATTTTATTTCCGAGTTATTGCTCTGCTTTAATATGGTGTATAGTTTTCGTTTATTTTTCATACTCATACTGATACAGTATTAGATCTCCTTTAAACATTTTATAGATCATTCTTAGGTTTCTTTTTAAATCTTTAAGAACATTTCATGTTCCTATAACAGATCAGTTAGCCACAGTGGCTAATTGTAGATTAAAACAATGAAATGGTATATTATTAATCTCGCTGGATATTGTATTGCAACGTTTTGTGATCTCTTAACTGATGCTTCCTATCTGATTTAGCCAGTCGACAATTGATGCATCCATTAAAGTAACTGATGGAGTGAATAATTTGATAGATCTGCTTTGTATCCTAGGTCAAGTTACTTGTACAAGCATAGTTAAATTTCAAATGAAAACTGGTGCCAGTAGTTGTAGGTACTATGCTTGTGTATAGGGCAAATGGTTTCTTGCATTGTCGATTGAAGAATGTTTTATGCTTTGGTGTAGGGTAGGGCATAACCGGAAATCGCCTCGGACATTCGCCTTGCCGAATATTGGACTATTCGGAAGTATTTGCTTCGGCAAATATTACACCCGCAAATAGCTAAAATAACATTTTGGATAAAATTATTTTTTTGATAAAATAATAATTTTCATAAAATTAATTTAGGACTAACGAACTTACTTATCAGTTATTGATTAATTAAGCAAGAACTTAACAACATTCCATTGAATTTTCTTTGAAATAATGATGTTAATTTATATATTTTAATTTCTTTTTGTTGCATTATCCAGGTGGCAACCAGATCAGTTATTTTCCTGCTTGAATTGGCTCCACCCACTTTCCGGTAAACATTAGAGAGTAAAGACATCGTTGATAACTTCATATTTCAAATTTTATAACAAGGTTTTACATTTTTTCGCAAATAAAGTTATTAAATAATAAATATATTGTTATAGCCTAGAGTGCGACATTACGCTATATGAAAGATATTGCTATAGACTCTGCATTGACTATAGATAGTTCTCCATAGCTGGGCACGTAGCCGGTTAACTACGCTTTGCCTACGGATGGCACTCGCTGGCCAGATTTGCCGCTACTATTCGGTTCATACCCGGATCCGGCAAATAGTTCATCCAAATACTTGGATTCGGTACTCGGTGGAAATTGTCTACTCGGTTATGCTCTACTTTGGTGTGTCATGATATTAGAATTGCTTTCCAACTGTAAAAGAGTTTAAATCATTCAATAAAAAATACTTGATATAGCGCCCCTTCAAGATATCTATTCAGAGGTGCGATGTTGGTGGTTTAACTGGGTTTTTGTCGAGAACAAGAAAGTTTAATACTATTATTGAGATGTTTCCTGTTTCTGTAGGCCTAAATATGGCCAGTTTGGCATTATGTGAAAACAACGAATATTCATTGAAGATATTTGATGTTATTAAATATCCTCATTAATTAGCGCAATAAATTTCTGACCAGTCTGGCTCTACTTGGTTGCTGAATAAGAAACTCGTCACATTAGTGCTTGTTGTCGGAATATGGCCCTAATGTCTTGTTGTTTTACTATTTGGAACATAGATCTGATGAATTATATTGCTGGATTATTATTGCCCTAAATGAAGTCAACACGAGAGATTATACAAAAGAGTAAAAGACTGTTAGCTTATCAACACTTCATTGCTTTTTTATTCTGTTAATAATGATTAATTTTGAACATCATATTTTATGTATTGAGTTTAAGGAATGTTTTATCATCAACTTTTCTTACAAATTGCTATGCACCGAGTACATTGAGATCTGAGAAACTTTTAAGATGCACTGTTTACGTGTGTGATTACAGTATATCTGTTTCAATATTTTGAATGTTTTATATAATTTAATTAGACATAAGACACTGAATTTTCTTGACTTAATTGGTGGTTGCACTGTGGTCTTTTAAGCTACTTTATTAGAATTACAAAACATTTCTTAATTCCAATGCTGTGTAAATAAATCTGAATTGTAACCCTTTGCAGTTAGTTATGCATTAGCAATTGTAATAAAAATGTCTAAAGTACCCTTGAGAAAGATAAGTGGTACTGACAAACAGGAAAGTTTGTAGGCGCCTTCAGGACTGATGACAGAGACTGAGAATCTCTAGCCATAGATCCTGAACGAGAAGGTTTGAGCTATCTAACAAACAGTAGCTGTTCATTTAGCATCAATGCAAGGTCTTATTCCCCTCTTGAAGTTCAAGTCTAATTTTCAGATCTTGACAAGTCTGATTATAATTTTATATGGTAGTTATAGATGTATAGCTAACTGTTGAGATAACTGACTGTTGTCTCATGCAATATATTAGGTGTTTTATGATCAACCAACTACATCCTGACCTGGTTTGTGTGATTTAAAGGCCGTTTCACGTCTTTGTGATTTTCACAAATCTCTTCACCTGATCTCGAGATGTTACACCAATTTTCATCAGAATTATTATTACAGAATTATTATGTACTCATCAAATTGTATTTTGATATAGGAATTGAAGATGTCAATGAGCCAATGAGGAATTGAAAGTGTCAGTGAGCCAATGAGGAATTAGGAATTGAAAGTGTCAGTGAGCCAATGAGGAATTGAAAGTGTCACTGAGCCAAAAACCTGCATATTACGGCACCATCTGGTAGCTTTCCATGCACTAGCCTTGACAATATGTTAATTGCTTTTCTCTTTATTGTCACAAGAGAATAGAGAAGAGAATAGATGTTATGTCACATTTCTGTTACTTGTCTCTGCTGTGTCCAATTTCTATGTAACCATTTATTTCTGCCAGTAAACAAATACCAGTTGGGAAACGCTGTCTCGTACAGCAATGCGATTTCGTTTTTAATTAATATAAATAATTTTATTAATTATTTAATGAACATTAATTGGATAAATGCATTACTTCAAATTGTGTTATTGATCAAGTATTCTACTAGGGAACCACGACAAACCACATTTTACAGAAGCTCGGAACAATGAGATCCTTGAAAATAATATTATTGTCAGACAACTGCAGATGATAGCTTAGGCATAAAAACTCATGTCTGGTAAGTCGGTTTCTGTGGTGTTCTGCCAGACAGAATGTGTTGATGTTGTTATTAGGCTAGAGCACAATAACTTGTTTGAGATTTAACTACTTCAACCACGTGACATATTATACAGAGCTGACCTGTAGGGATAGAAACAAGATTTACAAAGGTTTATTACAGAGGTTTGTTTTTATATGCTGTTTCAATGTCCCAGGTGTTTCGACAGTATGCTAGACAGCAAAGGGAAAGAAAACATACACTGGTATGAACTGAACAGCATTACCTCAGACTTGTTTGGGTTTATGGCCACACAATTGAAACAGAACAATGCATACTGGTACATAAGATGAGAGGAACTCTTCAAGTTTTAGTTTACAAGTCATCATGATGATGTTTGTGAAAGAGCATTAATTTTTTTTGAATACAGCAACGTTAGAACACATAGTCTGGTTCCCAGGGTCTGAGCATTGGCACTTCATTGTCTCCTTGGTGGTCAATCTGTGGCAGGTTTAACTTTGAATGCAGGATACAGGTTCATGCCCCTATGACAATTACTGCACAAGTCTCTCCTGGCAAGCCCTTGGTTAATGTCATCAACAGATACATGGTCAGTTAAGAAGCAGAGCTTTATATGTACACAAACTACTAAGAAAAACAGTATTTCATCACTATTTTACAACATTCGTTACATTGATATGTAATGCACAAACATACATGTATGCAGACAGCTTAATTGTTATGTAAGAAAACACTAAATTAGACTGTGTGTGTGTGTGTGTGTGTGCGTGCGCATGTGTTGTCTATCTCTCTCTAGCTTTAGAGTAGCATTTGGAGAAATTTGGCATTACCGATTATGATTAAACATTTCACTGAGGAGAGTTTAATAAAACCAACTTATGAAACCAATAAAGCTTGTTAAAGTTTTAAAATACATGTGCTTAGAAAGTCCCTATTTTCTTTATGTGATAACAAGCTTTATATCTGGAGAGTGCCTAGCCAGCGACAACAGATAAGGAAAACATACTCCAGCGATTACCCTGTAGAAACCCAATAAAATTCTCCTATACAACAACATTTATGACTAAAAGAACATTTGAACATACAGTTCAGCATGCTATGAAGTTCCGGCTTGACTGCTGCAACATGATCTAGCCTACCTACATGTAAGCCATTTATAATGATACACTGTGCATCAATGCACAAAATAAGCTAGTGACATTGTAAGCAGCAGTATGCCTCCAAGCAGATAATATTAAACTAATATAAGCACAATCATAACTCAGTTACTGTTAGTGACACCCAGTTACATGGTGCCTAAGTCACCTATGGAGGTAGTAGCCTCGTTGACCACGAGAAATTTACACTCGTGCTTAGTCAGGACTATATATAATGAATCTAAAACACATTCATTATTTAACAAATGAGTTCATAAATACCCAGAAAGACTTTAAGAGGAAATGAAACGAGGTTCCAGAACAGTATTGGGCGACAGTTTGGCACAGATGATTTTGGGATTTTATACAATGCTCATTTACGCAGCCTCTCTCCAAAAAAATCCAATCTGACCTCAAAACACCACGATTAAAGAGATCGCTCTGCAACCACGTACCAATCTTTCACTCGTTAGATTTTACATTATGGTAACTAAAGTCTAATTCAAATCAATCAATCAATCAAAAATACTTGAGATAGCCAATGTACTGTTAACAAATAACAAAGATTGGTCAATACATAGAACAAAAAACCCACATATTGTCTAATCACCTGTCCTGGGCTTTGCAGGACAGTCACAATTTTCAAAAGATTATACTAGGAAAAATTTGTGCTGCATGGGTTTCACTCTGTGTTCCCATTTCTGTTTCCCAAGTCTCATATCTTAAAGAATACTTCAACAGAATTTATTTTGGCAAGTAACATCTTCGAAGATTTTTAAAAAGGTGTTATGAACATTTAATTTCATATCTAAAATGAACAGCAAGGTTCCCCACTTCGATTGTTTTGCCGATACAAGAATAGGGAGGCAAAATGCAAAGGGGAGGAAAGGGTACATAAAAGGAAGAAAGTATACAGGAAGACATTTCCAGTTTTTCACAGAGCGAATTAAGGTCACCATCGATACTGTACAATTTGCTTGTAATAGGGTGCAAAGCAATGGCACAAAACACAACAATCTAATTACTGTACAAAATGCACTTGTTTGGCTAATTATCATCATCACTGGACGAAGAGTTCGAGTCGTCAGTTTCCGAATTTGGCATCACTTTGTTACTTCTGTAAAGTTCTTTCTGTGCATGAAAGGGAGTCAATCGCTTGTTAGATGCGACCACAGTGGAGAAAGACCTGTGGTTGTTTCCAGATTTGTTTCCTGAACCGGAGACAGGAGTTGTATTTTTCTTATTTTTATCAACAGCATTTCTTTCCAGTGCTATGCTTGGTTTGGCTTTTGATGGTGTTTGAAGTATATTGCTGTCAACTTCTTTGTTTGTCTGCGTATTGTCTTGCGTTACAGTTGAGTTCATTTCCACGCTCTGAATTTTTGTACCTTCCTCTGATTTCCCTTCAGCAACAATCTTATACAACATAAAAAATGAACAGCTTTAAAAACAGGATCCACACATTATTTTACATTTTGAATAAATAAAAAAATAAAAATCACACCATTCAACAGAAATAAAATTAGGCTCGTTATGAAATAGTTTCCAAAAATCTTAGCTGAATCGATGGAGTGCCTGGGTTGTATTGAAGAGAGCATAAGTTTGAACATGAGTATATATCTATACATATAGAGTATATACATATATATTTTATATATATGTATATATATTTTATATATATGTATATATACATATATAAAATATAATATATATTTATAATATATATATTTTATATATATATATATATATATATATATATATATAGATTACTGTGTAAGTCTTTCACACAAGTTTATAGAACAATCTTCAATGTTCTTGAATGTTGAGTTGAATAGTTACTAATGTATTTTTATTTTTATTAATGTATTAATGTTAAACTGAAACTTTGGAAAGGGGGCCATCCATCACATACATTTGTATTGTATACAACTACTGCTATCAATCATCTATAATTGGAAGTGTCTTCTACTACAATTGTCAGGTACTATATGGATGGGCTCTTATGATCGTCACAGTAATTAACAATGCGCGGTAATTAACGGCGTGGTTTTGTGGGTGCAGTTATTACCAGCACGTGTTATGTGTTCACAATTTTTAAAAGTAAATTACGTCAATGCCTGACAACCATCCACATCCTTATATTTGTCCCTAGTTATCATAAATTACACACAGAGAAATGAAAGCTCTTTTCAAATCAACTGTTCAACAGATTTGCTGTATTCTGATACTAAAAAACACAGATATTTTTAAATTGCTAAAACTGAATATATTTGCTAAAGTCCTTAAGACAAACCTGTTTCGGTTGCTGCGAATCAATAACTAACTTATCCAGATCTTTTGTCCAACCGAGGAGATCAACAAACTTCTTTACCTCCTCTGTAATGTCACCTGTTGTTAAAACATCACAACACAATGCACTCGATTATCTTTACCACATGCTTCTCATAAAGAGTCCTTTGCATTGTTTGAAAGCCACATTAAGTGAAAAGTATTATAACACAACTCATGTTATAGCAACATAGTTGTAATTTGACAACTAGTAATGAGCAGATAAAAAGATACTAACCAACAACAAGAAAACCTTTTGATACAGATCATTTGACTCAATAAAATCTGACAATTTATGTGGTAATTTAGGAATTAGACATGAGAGTAGATTATGAGACAAATCAATAATATTTAATTTTTTTAAATTCTGAAATTTGATACCACCCTTCTTCCAACATTGTTTGCCCAGAAGTGCACACACACGCCTCGATGGCGCAATTGCAGTTGTACTGCAGAGCAATTGTGTGCAAAGGATTTGCTCAAGGCCCCCACACAGTGGCTCCTTGGACACTGAGCGTTACGGGTCGACCGCTCTAACCGATCAGCCACCGTGCCACACAAATTAGGGGCTATTGTACCATAAAGAGACAATTCACTAAACGTCCAAACATTCAGCTGTAAATAGCTTCAATGTAACAACATAACACATCTAATAATAAGTATCATTGTAACGTAACGCAAAGACACTCTATTACTCTAAACTGATGTAAGTTTGGCCTTCTGATCTTATCTAACATATCTAATAATAAGTATCATTGTAACGTAACGCAAAGACACTCTATTACTCTAAACTGATGTAAGTTTGGCTTTCTGATCATGCCAAAGCATTTAATTATTCTCTGGTTTGATATTCTCTACTGAGCATAAATAAAGTCCATCATGCAGTCATCACTCATTAATGCAACTTGACCCAGGGACTCTGAACATCCATGCCATCTGTCAGCTGTCGACGGGAATCCGTTGATTGCTTCTACCTTCATGTGTGGGCCCATTCCGGTGACTCTTTTCAGCTTACTGTGCATAGTATTACTAACAAATGTAGTTTTACTTGTTCACTGTGACTTTTTCATCATTAAGGCCAGCACAGAGAGCACCCTTGAGTAGAATTCTAAAAGGAGTGCTATATAAATGCTTGATTACATTACATCACCTTTGTATCAGAATGCAAGATCACAAGTATGAGAAATTGACCTGTAGACGCAGCATCCGTTTTTTGCCTCAGCTGTGGATGAAATGGTCCGACCGGATCACGGTTGAAGAGAAGGCGTGGCACATTCGAACGGACAGAGTCCACTATATCAGCAAATGGCCTAACCTGTAAGAATTCAAACAAAACAGAACAGAATACTGTAAAATTAGAATAAATGAACTTATAAGAACCCATAAAACACAATAAACAAGCGGTAGACTACCATGGCTTTACCATGCACCTCTGAACTTGAGGCTAAAATTATGGCACACCATCTCAATTTACTAATTTGTTGTAAAGCCATAAAACCTTGTGGCAAATGGTGTCTAGTAACTGTTTACTGATGTCCTGCTCTTAGATTGCTTCGTTAATGCGTCCGCACTTCTTCTGTCGATTGATTGGCCAACCAATGACACCCTTAAATGTAGTTCTGTTATGGATAAGCAGTTGCCTTCTCTTATCTTATACAAATCTTGTTAGAATACTTGGAAATTCGTACTGTCAACTTACATGGCACTGGTGAAATTGCTTTGGTAATTCTTATGGAAACATGCATGAATCTGATTAACCCTTTAATGATCAGCCCATAGTAAAACGTAAGGCATAATCAATAACGCTGGTCTTTAAAGGGTTAAAGAAATAGGTCACTCTGATAGTAACTTACATGAGTCAAGTTAGGATGTCTTGGTAATTCTTAGGCTATGGTAAACTACATCAACTAGTTAGATTAATTTTTCTGATAGTAACTTACATGAGTCAAGTTAGGATGCTTTGGTAATACTTAGACTATGGTAAACTACACCAACTAGTTAGAGTAATTTTTTAGAAATTCTAATGGTTACAATGTTTGGATAATTTACGAACTGCTCGTAAAACAAAGTTATGCTCCTAAAGACTATGGATGGCCATTTCAAGAGCAAAAACACCGATTTGTGTGGCGTTCAGACACATCCTTGTAACTGCAAGCCACGTTGAGCCATTGTGAAAACATACACATATTTCTACTGTCCTAGCTGTCTTAAGTGAAATTATATAAGGAATACAAAGTTACTGCCACAGCGCACCCCAATTCTATCAGACCACCACAGAAGCTACCATTTCAGATGCAGTGCTTTGAATCACCTCAAGGGAAGTTCCTAGAACAAGGAGTAGATCCGCCTCATGGAAGTCCTTGTTGTACATGTAGAACCGATCAGGTAATTGCTCCTCAAAAAACACTATGTCAGGCTTCACCACTCCCTAACAACACAACAATGAACCCATTACAAGTTAACCACACATACTAGAGAACTCCAAAAGATACTCGTAATGTATGACTTTATCAAAATGCAGTTTTATTATAATGCAGCTTACTACTGTGCAATGTTCCTAAGGAAAAGGAAAAACAGAGAACACTGAAAAGATAGAAAGAACAAAAAGAAGAAATGCAAAACAAAGGGAAGAAACAAAGAACAGAGGAAAGACAGGAAGAACAAAGGGAAAAAATTAAGAACAGAGGAAAGAAAGGAAGAACAAAGGGAAGAAAGGAAGGATTCCGACTTGACTCGGTTTAGATGGACTCGAATATATCACTGCAGCTTACTTAGTCCAGCTAAATTCCTCAAAGAGTGACATTGTAAAAAGGGAAGAAATTAAGAACAAAAGGAAGAAACAAAGAACAAAGGGAAGCAATGAAGAACAAAGGGAAAAAACAAAGAATAAAGGGAAGAAAGACTGGTATTGGCTAAGCTTCTCCAGATGATTACAATTCAAATTTCACTTGACTTATTGCCTTGTGCATTATCAAAACCATTGAGCATTGTGTTGAGCATTATCATAACTAGTCCAATGTTTATGCAGCACCATTCTCACAATGCGCAAGGAATCAACTGATGACAGCTTTAAATGAAACTCTCTAATTAGAGTCAAAGACCGTTTCAGAAGTCAGAATGAAATCCAAAGACTAATACAGCACCATTACACTAATGTACGTTATGCTTGTGAAAACACACAAAATGAATATTTTAATCCAGCGTTTCCCAATCTTTTTGAGCCGTGGAACCCTTTTTGGTCTTACATTTTTTTACGGAACCCACATCAAAAGCTAAACATATTCTGCGGCGAGCACAAAATGCTTGTGAATGCAGACGATTATAGGTTTAGGCCTAGATTAGATTAATAATTATAGCACAAATATCGATGACAATAACATATGAATTCTCCTTCACATAAAGTTACACACAGATATTAAGTAAAAACGTCCATTTGTTCACAACAAAAGTTTTCCGCAGAACCCTTGACTTCACCTCACGAAACCGCAGCATTCCGCGGAACCTAGTTTTGGAAGCTGTTCTATCCAGTGTTATCATCACATTAGACTACATTAGACTACATCAGAAGATCAACAACTAAGTTGCTGGACAGGATGATCGTGCACATACCAGATTGAACAAGAAAAGTAAAGGAAAAAGCATGGAACAGAGAAAGAACAACTTCAATGGATTCCTCAAATTGGCTGAAGGGTAGAATATCACCAAAGAAGATAGTCGTAACTGCTTCCAATTAATCTAGGCTAAGACAGTCAGCTTCTTGACAAGGAAGATAAACTTACCCTGCATTTGGGGTTGCTACATCGAGGTATCTTATCCTTGAAGATAGCAGCCTGCAAGGAAACATTTGCTTATACACGAATGACGCCACAACTGTGGCTTTTCACAAGGTTAAGTAATATTGAATTTAATGCACTATTATTAACATTATAATAATTATTATTATTATAATTATTATTATTGAACAGTAATTTTTAACACACCTACACAAAATGAATCTCGCACAAGAGCACATAACAGGAGAGCCTAGTCCAGTGGTTCCCACCTTTTTTCGACCAATGGCCACTTTTATTTAGTTGGAGCACATGATGGGCCACAAGGTTACAAATAATTAATTTAAATTTTAACAGATTTTCTATTTTAGAATAAAATCAAATTACACATGGATAAATTAATGTTTAATCATTTTAGATTAGTAATAGACATCAGCAAAATATTCATTTTTTGCACGTTTATTTTTTATATCTATGATAGATCAAGAGCCACTCTTTGAGGCCTGGTGGGCCACTTTTGGCCTACAGGCCACAGGTTGGGAATAGCTGGTCTAGTCATAATAAATCCTGAACAAATAAGTCTCAAGGTTTATTTTGAAGAGTCCCTAAGAATCCCTAAA
Source organism: Bimastos eiseni (assembly GCA_959347315.1). NCBI lineage: Eukaryota > Metazoa > Annelida > Clitellata > Crassiclitellata > Lumbricidae > Bimastos > Bimastos eiseni. Next base: position 12,236,816 of record OY365820.1, read on the forward strand.
CAAATTACCTCAGAGATATGGTAATTGGGTCTTGTTGTTAGACAGTGATTATTGTGAAATGCATGTCATATAACACCTTAAAATAGACAAACAAATATGGTGGCCAATACCAACCTCTGACAACATTTACCTTTAAAATATATATCAATATTATACAGCATCATACATGAAATATCGTACAGTAGTCTACTATACATGAACCTGATAACTCATTATTCAGAAATATAACCCATAATGTTGCTATATGTCAATGTTAGTTGTGACATTGTTAGATGTCATCGCTTCAGTTAAATGTCCGAAAACATTATGACTTACACACTTCTGAAGTAAACTGTTGCAAACATTTTGTAATAAATGCCATATTTTTTAAAAATAACAGCAAATATTATCTGAATTGTTTCTATATTTTCCACATTTACTGGAACATACCAATTTTTGGCACTTTAATCAATGGTATACATATGGTGCTGGATTGTAATGAGACATTGTTACCCTGACATCTTCTGAAGGGGAGGGTGCATGACAAGCCGTACAAGATGCAGTCACAAATGTGCCATGGGCTTCGACTAGCTTCGATGGAGGAATTCCAGCAGCTGCAAGAAATTTCCAAACAAAAAATAATTTATTTCTTAAATATCTATATAGGATATTTATTGCACAACTATTAAATCAAATCATTCAAATCAATGGCACCACACAATTTTTTAAGAACTTAACTAGACTTCTACACAGTTACACTGTCATAATTGCAAGGTTATCAGACCAGCACTATGCATCACAAGTCAAGAACCTATCCACTAGGCTGCTAAGTAGCTTAAATAAATATAGCAGACAAAAAACATGTCATTCCTTGTTAACACACGTCAAATAAGAAAAGGCTATCACTGTATACATAAGCAGTGCAGTCTGACATGTAGAATAAAGTTGCCATCTTCGAGTGTTTGAACTTTTGTAATTATTTATTTATTTTCCTTGGTGACATCGATCTGCTGGTAGGCTCTTTCAGGAGCACAAACAGAGTGCAAAATGTACAAATTACCTGAAGCATATTAATCTCTCTCCAACTACAACCAAGAGTCCTTATGACACGATTTTTGCTTACAATGTGCTCAGGAACAGGGAACCCTAAATTTAATATAGCCATAGAAAATACGCTTGTCACAGATATATTCATGCTATGGCACTCAATGAGTTGCTGAAGTATACCATTTTTTTAGTAGAGTGATGTTGAATCCTTCAGTATAATTACAAAATCAATCAAGTGTAATAATCAAATTGATGTAGACTAAGGCGTAACCGAAAATCGCCTTGGACATTCGCCTCTGTTGAATATCCCTTTTTGGGACTATTCAAAAGTACTCGCCTTGGCAAATATTACACACACAAATAGCTAAAATAAAAAAATATAATGGTATAATTTTTTAAACATTTAACAATCTAAATTTTAAATTAAAAACCATATTTCGTTAGTAGTTATTATAGGCACAAACATTTATTTTGCCTATTTTTCATTACGCAAATGGCAAAAGTCGAAAATTTTATTCTCCACCTGCGGATGGTCCTCACTGGGCCAAAGTTGCCACTACTATTCGGTCCGTGCCCTGATCCGGCAAATAGTGCATCTAAATACTCGGATTCGGTACTCGGTGGAAATTGTCCACTCGGTTATGCCCTAATGTAGACTACAGGTGTAAGCATAACGCAGTGAAGGGAAACACTTGATTACTTACGTATTGACCAATGATGTAGCTGCAGTTCAAAAATAAAAAGCCCTTAGCATTGAAAATATTCACAACAAAACCAAGTTACCTAACTCCCGTCTAAAAACTCTACATCAGTATTAATAAAAAAAATGGCAACAATGATTTACATGATGGCTGAAGCACTTTTAAAGTACTCTCACTTTCAAAGATTACAGACATAGGGCAAAAAAACAGCCCTACAACTAAAACTGAGTCATCCAGTTTCCCAATTATAATATCATTCTAGTTTGCACTTAATTTTTTTTACCTCTGCAGTCTTTAGTGAATAAGTACTCAAGTCTAGTCCTAATGGAGACCAATTTTCCATGGACTCAGACTTGTACTGCCAAGACTCGGCCTTGGGCACAGACTTGAAGCCTATGGACTCAAATTTGACTAGCTGACTTTGTTTCCAAGTCACAATTTCTGGGCAGAAGCCAACTGTATATTGCCACAACTACACTTTGTGCTAGTCACAGTTTTAGCAATGGAAGAATTTTTATGCAATCTAATCAAGCTTTACTATGGAACAAAACTTGATCTAATTTGGTGCTTTTAAAAGTGCAATTTGGATAAATTTATTAACAATTCTATCAGCATAAATAGTGCCACTATTTCTTCTAAGCCACTGAATTTCCTGTTTCAATGTATTTCATGTTTCTACATTCAGACTAGAACTCGATATTTTGTTTCTCGGACTTGAAGACCACCTGGATTCGGACTTGACTTGGTTTAGATGGACTCGAATATATCACTGCAGCTTAGTTAGCTAAATTCCTCAAATAGTGACATTGTAGAATTTTAACTATACCAAATTAATAAGTTAAATATTCTTTGAAGGCATCACATTATTAACTTACATCTCTCTAAGCCATCGATGTTTTGTGTGTAGAGCCGAAGAAGTAAGCCTTTGTCGTGAAGCGTCCGTAAGAAGTAGTGAACATAGTTGGGTCGATATTTTCCATTAGGATAAAGTTCCTTTGCAAGGGCAAAGAACGGACGTGGATTTCTGTGAAAGTAGCTCAAGTCAAAGATTGCCTCTGGATATGGGATGCTGTACTGCTTTAGGTTGTCATAGAGACCCGTCCCAGGGGTTCTACAATGCAGTATGACCATACATGTAAGTGTGTTTGTATGTGTGCCTAGTAGGCTGGCTGCTACACATATTGAAATAACGCCAAACTGTTGGTGACATCATACACTGCTAATAAACCATGAGACCAGAAGAAGAAGAGTAGTCCCTTAAGCTAGACTTGAGGCAGCCATGACTACGAAGTGTTAGCAAATTCAATCACCTTAGCCTCGACATACAAGGGTGGGTGGACAGTTCTCCCACTCGCCGTCTTACCCTCCAACTAACCCACAGTGTATGGTCAGATAAATCATTATAGATGAGCTGGCTAGAGGCCTAAACCAATATTTTCCCCTGTTAGGAATTGGAACCCTAACATCTTGGTTGGCAGTCCAGCACGCCAACCACTATGCTATCGAACAACCAGCCACTAAGGGTGCCCAAGACTGTTTTGGAACAAGCACTTCACAGGTCAAAGATGCAATAATGATGCATAGCATAAACTCCAATAAAGGTGCCATATTATGGGTACAGACACTAACTAGTCACATCTTAAGTAAAACAGAGTTATAATCAATCAGCTGCATTAAACATTATCATACATATTACTCATGCACACAGTGACAAGACTTTACCATTCCGATGTGTTGATTACAGGTACAGAGACCATAAAATAAATAATCTTAGTTTCTGCTTGAAAATTAAATGGCAGACATGGAAGGACAAAACAAACAGTGCAGTTTACATTTATACCACAGCACTTACCGGAAATCTGGAATTCCACTAGGAGTACTTATTCCCGCTCCAGTCATGACAACAATTCTTTTCACCAACCCAGTTCTGATGATACCAGCGATTCCTTCAACACTGATGGGTTCTGAACCAGTTCTAAACAATATGATACAACTGCAGTTTGATAAAACCCTAATCACAAAGTTCAGAAGAGTGTAACATTTTCAATATACAAAATTAATAGTGCCGATAATAGAGCAAAACAGATAAAAAAGATGCTCTCTACACCAGCAGATACGACAATGGTTCCTAACTTTTTTTGACTTAGGGCCACTGTTATTTAGTTGAAGGACAAGGTTAAAAATTATTATTTTAAATTTTAACAGATTTTTATTTTAGAAAAGAATCGATAGTAAGAGAACATCTTTCAATTTGAAGACATTGCCCAGATAAATAAAAGTTACCAGAGAAGTGGAAGGTTCGCACACCAAGTCCAGCCAGCAGATTTCCAACCAGAGTCGACATTTAAAAATATTAAACCATTTAAAGCATTTTGTAAGAACAATGTCAACAATTAAACTATGAACACGAATTTATTACATCATTATTAGTCATCATGTCATAAAACAAAATCAGTAACTTGAACAACACAAACTGGTCAAACAAGTTTCTTTTGTTGACTTGTTGTATGCAGCATTGCAGGCTATATAGGCAAACAATTAAGAAACAGCAAACAAATCGATGACACATACTATTCAGAGGTGAATGGAAGAGGTTAACTACAGAGGAATAATTCTTGTGGTTAATGGCAGGGGGGTAATATCCTATGGGGGTAAAGGCAGGGGTAATCCGGGGGGTAATGTCCTAGACTCCTAACAGGTATACCCCGATGTCTGCTGTTTGTGAGGCACTCTCATAATGGCATGGCTGTTATGGTGCCATTTAAACTGCATTATTATTACTGTTATCACAAATGCAAGGCAGGGGTCAATCAGTGGCATGCTGGATCCTCAATAAAACATTGTGAGCACACACCTACTGTGTGGACTTCATATGACCTTTTTCAAGCAGTTTGTGCATCTATATTCTGCAGCCTACATTCTCCGACCTTGTATGTCACATATGAAGTAAGAAATGAACAAGACTTCAGTAAAAGGTTAAACCGAAATGCATTGACAAAAGTGTGCTATAGCAACATTCAGAACTTGAGTACAGTTGTAGAAACCTGTAAGAAAGATTTCGCAGGCCCATGCTGGTAGGGCTTTGAATCGTGCATTTCCGTAGTCGATTTGCCAGATTATCAACTTTCTTCCTCTTTGCAATACTAGCGGCAGATGATAAAGAACTGCTGCTACTTGAGGCTAATGGTGACATCCCTTCGTCGGCCTTCTTTATGCTACCTACATGTGGCAATTTTAGCACGCTGCTTTCTAGAATTAAACAAAAACATGATAATCACAGCAATAATAATAATAATTGTCTTTAAGTACAATAAGAATGCATGATGGCAAGTTGTTACAGGAGTCGAATTTAATTGTCGGCAGCCATACACAATATCTGCAGCCAATTACGTTATACATCTGATTCAACCAATGCCTTCACCTAGCAAATGAAGGAATAGTCAACCTAACGGGGATATGGGAAACGAACTCTATATCAGCTCTTCATGCCAGTGTGTTATCCATTGCTTTATGGTTCCCAAATTATATCCACAATAATCCACTAGACACGAGTATAGTAAAGAAAAAATTTCATGTCTCATAAAATTTGGGAAGCACTAGTTTCTGTATTTAGACCCTTGAACTGGCAATGGACAAATAGCCAACATCATACAGTAGTCTAGTTTTAATATTGCAGTTTGGTAAATTGGCTTACATTCGGTACATAAATTGGGTTTACAATCAGACTGCAATTTTCCAATGATGACATCTGGTTTAAGGGTCTTAGTTTAGTGCACAGCATCTATAAAACTTTGGCCTCTCAACGCACGAAAACATTACTTCTGTGGCTGAAGGTTCCTCGCAGATGTCTACAAACTACACCTACCCTAACAGACCCTGACGACGTCTAACCTGACCCAAACTGACCCTCATGACGCATATTAAAAACATTTACGCGTTAGTAACAGTGCGCATGCACCGAAGGTCTTTACTCACTAAGCTTTGTACGTGTTCGGCCGTAGAAGTAAAAAATTATTTGTACTGCGGCCAAACTTTCGGCCGCAGCAGATTTATTCTTTAAGTTAAACATAACTGTACAGCAGCACTTATCTTATATAAATAAAAACAGCCCTTACGTGCTGCATCTTTTTTCGTCGTTCGAATATGTGAAGCCGACAACGGTGCTCGGAGTGGACGGAAGAGTTGCTGTGGTCTCGTGTTCATTCTTACGAGGCAATCAGACAGCTTGGCAACTATGTATAACAACGATCTTTACAAAACAAATATTAGCTCATGTCGAAATCAATTCTTCACTTAACCTCCTAGCTATATACTGTGTTTTGCCATAGGTAGCATTTCGTTTATCAAGTTTTTACTTCTTTTCATGGTTTTATTTTTTGGGTTTTTATGTTTTTAAGATGTTTAGCCTAGGGCTCTAAACGTTACATTGACACCGGAAGTACAGCCATTAGCAGGCTGTAAGTAAGTATATTCTTTATTAAGCACTATTCTTATAGTAATAATTTAAAACATTGAGCTTAACGAACACGTCTAGGATGACCTTGGCAGAACATACGACTAGTTTTTTTAATGAAAGCTGATGGGACATTGCACATACTTCCGTTACTAAGTGCGACTAGCATGTAATTAATTTGCTATAAAAACTGGGGGAAATCAGTTTAAATCACGCCCTTAGCAACGTTTACTTAACTGCTGCTTGTGTAGCCCATGAGAGTTGCTTTATGTGCAAAACCGCTACTCGGTGTAAACTTGAACATTTGAATTTAGTGGATATGAATTGTTGATGTAATCTATAGGGGTTTTCTCCAGACCAATATAGCTCGCTTACGTACTTATTTAACTTAAAATCACTGAATTGGGATTTTATTTTTATATGACCCAACAATTTAATGATCAATGGCAACTACTGCATTATTCGAACGGCTTAATGCGTATTAACATTGAGCGAGCACGATATTATATTGCCCAATCCAATAATAATAATATACGAGGTCTAAAACATTTAAGGCAAAAGCAAGCACGAAGAATGATTAAATATCATGACCAACTTTGTTTCTTAATATCTGCTACTTTGTACCATAAACAACCGAATGAGCGCACCGTAGTGGGGAACCAGCGCAAACAACATTTAAAGATACATTTTCTGCAATAGGAAGGTATTGTGCGAACAATTAGCATCAAATACTATATTGTAGACACAGGTAATCGAATTTATATGAACATAGATTGATTGTTTAAAACTCATTTATAGCATTGGTGATAATGATATTGCATGCTAAGGTTATTGTACGCGTGTGATCATCTCCGTTCTGTCTGAGTTATTCAGTGAGTTAGTTATCATGTGACATACTCCATTTACTGTTTGACTCAATAATACAAATCCGGGCCCAGCTTTGTTAACATGCTTGACCTGAGAAATTTACAGAACAGCTTAGGATTATGTTACACGGCTTCAATATTGCGAAATTTCGCAATATTGGATTGCTGTGAGTTTGTGACCAGTGTCATCACACAAATAGCTGAAATCCGCGGACCATTACTTTTAGGACTTCTGACTACTGAGTCAGCTTTCAGGTTGCAATGTACTGGTTACAACTGTTCGTGTCCAATGGGCCAGGAATTTTCTATTGCTTGGTCATTTTTAGAAAATTTTTCAAGCATAATTTCTTGTTTGAATGTTTGATTTTGTCTAGCGGCTGAGAACAAGTTTGTGTTCATTTGGTAAAGTGTGGCAATCAGCCGTTGTGTAATACAATGAATCGCGGTCATGGAACATTTGGTTATGGATCCACAGCCCAAGAATATCATGACAATCCTGTCCAGCCCTACAGAGATGAGCCACATTTCGGTGAAGCTGCTGGCTATCGAGGTAACATCAAATGCAAAATCAGTTTCATTTAGTTTAGTAACAAAGCGAGGGAGATTTTGTAAAAATTTGCTTGGTTTAATCAACAGTAACTCTGTTGTCAGTCAGAAAAAGAAGACTGACATGGTTTGAACATGTAACATGAATGGATTACAAGAGGTTACCAGCAAGGGCATTATATTGCCACGTGGAGGGAACATGGAGTCGAGGAAGACAGACAAAGACATGGATGAAAATGTCAAACAAGAAGAAAATAGCATGGACATGAGAACAGCTCTTGATACAATCAGAGACAGACATAAATAGAGCCATTACATAAAAACCTCATCGTCGGCACACACCTGATGGAAGAGAAACAGAGAGAACTGGAATGAATGGGAATTTGTTTAGTGAAACATGAAATTTGTGGTTGAGGCCTTGAACAGTCGAATGGTGCTAAGAAAGTAGAGGTGAAATAGAAAAGTTGAACGATGAATCAGTAATGATGCCGATGAGTCATCTGTTCGAAGGTGAGTCCACTGGTCGTCTGCCGCCTGGGGATGAGATGAGTGGGGTGGTTTAACTGAGATTCGAACCAGCGACCGTCTAATTACAAGTACAGAACATACTTTTACACCTTTGTTGAATGAATAATACATAATTTAATTGAATGGATCAGGACTAGTATTTGTTGACGAATATTGACAGCAGTTGTTTCGATTTTCAGCTCGTTCGGCTACACCGCAGAGTGGCTTCAATGAACTGGCAGATGCAATTGGTAGTAACATCTTCACGATTGGTAACAGCGGTATGTGTAATTAATTTCAGTCTTTTATCTGACAGAAAACTGTTTTTGTTATATTGCTATATCATTAAGTTACCCTTTGACATCAAGCATATAATAAAAGTGACTGGGAACCAATGCAGTTCATTGTTAAAGGATTTAAATAGTTGCATTAGGTATTGCAATTATTTTTTTGGTAATTCGATTGTTAGAGATAATTTTTGTTATTGTTTTATGACCAATATAGCCAATTGGTGTATTCAGGATGCATGTTTTAGTTATCTAAAGAGTTGGATGGATAAACAGTTGTGCAGCACCTTGTAAGTGCCTCACAAAAGCCCATCCTGTTGGACATTGTGGCCGATTGGTTAGTTGGCTCAGCATGAAACACAGAGAGTATGGGTTCGACTCTTGCGGTCACTGTGTAGGGACTTTGAGCATGTCTTTCACTAACATTTACTCAGCACCATTGATCATGTGGCTGTGTGAGCACTTGTGAACTTTGGGCAAAGGGGAAGGTCTAGTATGGTTGTAATGTATTGTGACATATTGTGATATGCTTGATGGTGTACAGATAATTATATTATTAAACATTATGTGAGTGATGTGATATAACTTTTGAATACCGTGAGCACTCTGTAAGCCTTTCCTTAGCATTGACATGGCCTCAGGCAGAAAGATATGACTGGAAAAGTTGTAGTTAAAGATAAGGTGAAACTAGTGATGAACTGCATTAAACTGTATGTATGTTCAGTGGGAAGTCTGACAACAATAGATTGTTCTATGTTCTTGAGAGATGGAGGTAGCTGAAAATTCAAGTTAACATTTCGGCTAATAGCAACTGAAATTACTTGCCATGCCACTTTATTATTCTTTCAAAGTATCTGTTCTTTTATTAGAATGATCTGATAAGTGCACAACTTGTAAAAAGACATTGTCACATGTCCTTTTCGTTAGTTTTTTCTAAAGGCAACTAGTACCTTTTTCCTTTGCAGTTACTAGTTACTGTAGCTGGTTACTTTTGTATGGTAACTATCTATCACTGCCTACAAAGATGATCCAAATTTCAATTTTGTCCAATGAGCAAAATCATCGCTAAGATGCTGAACTTGTCTAAGTGAGCAATGTTTTTCAGACTCTGCTTAGACATAACCAATTGATGCATTTTATAGTTACACCTGTGTTGGTATTGTTTTCACAATTAATCAATCGCAACACGCCAAGCAGATTGACAGTTCTTATAGCTAAATATTTGTGTATACCATAAATAAAGTTGTGAAAAGGGTGGTGTTTGCCATATATTGTTTAAAGTCTTTTCTATCTTGTCTGGAAATTAAGTTTCTGTGGTTTGGCAAAGCTGCATTGCGTCACACTGTGCTATGTTGAGTTAATTTTGTGTTTGTCTTATTTATGCCTTTTAATCTGGTTTTATCAATTGGTTTAAACAGCCACAACACTTGACAGGGTGCTCAAACAGCTCGGAACCAGCAAAGATTCCACAGATTTACGAGAGAGAATGTTAGTACAGAACTTGTCTGGTTTACTGCTGTTTTGTGGTAATTGCACATTTACACAGTGGCAAACTTTACGCAAGCCAAGTTAAATCAAAGATGGTAACATTTTTGGTATGTTTTTTGTCAGTTTTTTAGTGATGTTTTTATCAATTTTTCAGATATGTCCAAAAAATTTGATACATTGCATTGTCATGCAAGCATGAAATGTGTGCAAAATTTCAGTGCTCTAGGTTGACAGGAACATATCTGAAAAAGAGTTGATAGATGTCCATTGGAGGTCCGGGTGAACCGTGACAAACTGTATGCCAGCCAAGTTAAAGAAAAGAGGATAAAAAGAAAAAAATTGTTTCTATTGACTTATTGTTTCTGTTTTCCTTCAGCCACGAAACAGAGAAGAAGACGAATGCTGTCATAGGAGAAACTGCAGTTCAGATGAAACGACTGTCAGCCGCTTGTAGCAAAGGAGACCGGGTCGGTTGGACCAATCCGCCTATCTATGTCAAACATAATTAACCATTTAATGACCGGGTTGGTTGAACCAATCTGCCTATCCATGTCAAACATAATTAACCATTTAATGACCAGGTCGGTTGAACCAATCTGCCTATCCATGTCAAACATGATTAACCATTTAATGACTGGGTCGGTTGGACCAATCTGCCTATCCATCTGAAGCATAATTAACCCTTTAATGACGAGCGTGTACTAAGATGGAAAATCCTATGCAGCTTGTCGTTAAAGGGTTAATGGAGTGCTGTGTAATTGAAGGCCTGTGCAGCACTTTTGTTGTGAGTTGTTATGTGATGTCTTTTCATACATGGAAAAGATGCAATGCTGTGTCTTGCTGTTATATGAAAGCTGTATTCTTCTGATGCATTGCATGTACCTGATAAATTTCTGATGCTTCTACTTTATATTTATATATAGAAATTGTTTTATAGTTGTTATCAGGTTAAACTGTCACACAAACATCTAAAAATTGTGTATTAATCTACCATCTTATTGTATATATATAAGCAGGGCTGTACCAAGCTATAATTGCGCCCTGTGCCTAGCATATGGTGCTCCTGCATTTTCAGGAAAGAATGAATGTATGGAATAATTAAAGTTATTCCATCCTGACATTTGCGCCCCTTCTATATTTGCGCTCTGTGCCACGGCACCGCTGGCTTCACCCTCGGTACAGCCTGGTATATAAGTTAGGCTGCCTATATATAGGTAAATGCATCGACAATGTGTGCTGTATGTATGTATGTAAGTAGCTGACATTTATATAGCAGATTTAGGAACCTCAAGGAGATGCTGAAACATTACTACTGAGAGTTCATATAGCTCTGTTTCATGAAAGGATCTCAGAGGTTCTCCTAGCCCAGCCACTACTAAAGAGAAGACTTGAGTGACTTATGAGACTCGGCTGGGTTGATCAGTAGTGATGAATTCGTCTCTAGTGGTAGCTCTCATTCCAGATGGAGTTGCAATGTGAGGCTCAATGGATTTAGCATGGCAGATACTGACAGTAGGTTTTGCAGTAGATTTGTTCGGTTATTGTGCTGTGGCTTTTTAAACTGTTTGCGATGAATGTGTTGTGCAATTTGAATGACAGGCTCAAAGGCTTCAAGTTGATCGACTAGTTGGAGAGTTCAAAGACATAACACAGAAATATCATGGCCTTCAAAGGGTATGTGTGTAACTTGGAAAACTATTATTATCATTTTGAAAATGTTTCACAGTTACATTCTAATAGAACATGTTACTCTGCATTTCATGTTCTATTTTCAAAGTTTCTTCGATTGAAAACACATTTAATTGTTATGAATATGGTCAAAGCTATTATTACATCATATTTCTTGGCTTCCTGTATATAATTTTGAAATTTGTTGTCCGTGTAACAAGAATTATATGGTATGAAAATTGATCCAGTGTTTTATATCGATGTGTGTTATTTTCCTTTCCCATACGTAAACCAGACTGAACTTAACAGATTTAATTTTCTATGTTTTAAGGTTCTTACATATCAGAATATTAGTGTAATGCTGGCTGTTGCTTTCTACTTTTCAGTTTTTCCAGAATTTTCATGTTTAATAGTTTTGTTTTAGCTTCCTATTCTTGGCAGGGAAGTGAACTATGTTATTTTCATTTTATGATGTCTTAATGATAATTTTCAGAAAGTCGCTGATCGAGCTAAGATTTCAGCTCCACAACAGAGTTCAGCACGCTCGGCAACAGGAACAGATCTTATAGGCTGGAATGTGAGTCTTGCTATTTTCCAATGTTTCCAATTAAAATGCATTTATGCAGTATAATATTGCATATGACCATCACTGCCACCACCACTACACACCACCACTTCACCACCACCACTACACCACCACCAAATTACGTTTGCACAGTAACAAATTTTCAGTCATTTAGTTTGCATTTCTTTCCCGTTCGGATTTGATGATGTCGGTTATTGTCTGTAAGTAACAGTTTTCTAGTAAGCAGGACATTATTTAAGTGATTTGATTTGATTGATTTTTATTGGGTTAGGTTTATCTTTGTCAGTCTGTGATTTAATATGTGACCTAAAATACAACATGTACAACTGTTTTTTGATATTGCTCTTTTTGCAATTACTTCAGAAGTGCACACATGCCTCATTGGTGCAATTGCAGTTTTATTTCAGAGGAATTGTGTGCGGTGGACTTGATGAAAGTCCCTGCACAGTAATTCCTCGGATGATGGTCGAACCCATACAGGCTGACTGCTCTAACCAATCAAATTTTATGTACAAAGTTTACTCTAAGTTAACAGTAGCAAAGGGACTTGTTTCTATTCAGGATTATTGGCTGTTTTTAGGAAGAATAAGCTGTTTAACCCTTTAACGACCAGCGTTATTGATTATGCCTTACACTTTAGTACACACTGGTCGTTAATGGTTTCTAAAGTTCAAGGAGATTCTGGCTTTTTTTCTGAAACTTAGTGGATCGTAGACTATAGATTTGATAGAGAAATGGGAATACATTTAAAAAAATGCTTTTCTTCTCTACAGGAACCATCTGATAATGACAAGAGCCAATTGATAGATCAGAGACGGAGACAGGCACAGATGCAGGAAGAGGCGATCGATGTTGATGTTAGTCTTCTTAGGGAAAGAGAAGACCAGATACACCAACTGGAGGTTAATAATAACAGTATTACCTAGTATAACTATATAACCAGTATAACCTAACAGGGTCACCCATTACGTAGATGATTGATATCGGTATAATAATTCACTCAGTTGCTATAAGTTTGTTAAGTCTCTTTTCTTAACAAACTTATAGCAACTGAGTTAGTTATTATACCGACATCAATAACCTATGTAACGGGTGACCCTGTTAGCGGGACCACGGCCCCTTTAGGGTTTGTCTTCATCCCTATTGATCACTGTCATTTGTTTATTTGTATATATAATTGCTGTACATAATGTGCTTACTTTCTGAAGAATTGTCAGTGAACAATAAAAATATATGGTTATGGTTATTAACTCTAAGACTAATTAAAGGACTATTACTCAAGGATGTAATTAAATATAATTTGTTGTTATATTGTTTATCAAAGTAGGTTGTCTTATTGCTGCTTGGCTACTTAATTTCTGCTGAAGACAAAGGTCCGGTTCCCAGCTCGTGGCGTAGTGCGGCTGATAGAGACATGTAGACAATTAAGCAGTTCTTGCTCTATGTATGAGTCAACAAAATGTTTTTTGACAGCAGAGATTGAGCAATGCTGAAAATTGTAGAAACTTGTAGGAACATTTATGGAAGTCGTTGGTCATAGTCTTACATAAATTGTTTTATGTGCAAAAGGGAATTCCATATGATGTTAACTTAGTAAAAGTCCTTTGTAATCATAACTTAATGTGAATTGCAAAACATTTTGGTTCTTCAGTCCAGATAGATACCAGAAATGGTTGCTTGCTATTTTTTGTAATTATATAAATGAAGTATTTATTTGTTAATTTTGTCTAATTATTGGTCTTTTATAGGTGTTTATTGGTATGTTGTTACTGAATTTATTTCTGATTAATTTCAGGGTGATATATTAGACATCAATCAGATCTTCAAAGAGCTTGGAATGCTAGTACATGAACAAGGAGCTGTGATAGGTAGATATATTTCATACTTTTCACCTAGGAAATACATTGCAGGGTTTGTTGATAGACCAGTAATAGAGTATTCAATTCATGATATCTATGTTTACTGACAACTGTTGCGATATACTTTTCCAATTAAAACCTGGTTTTTATTGTTTAGTGTGTTATGAATTTTGATAGTGAATGTTGAATCATCTTCCTAGTTTAATCAAATGGCAACAAAGGAAGCCTAATGGCTTGGCAAATATCTGGTTGCATACAGGGTGGATGCTGCAGGTTAGAAATAACTGTAATTGACCATCTATAAAGCGTCGCTAAGAGATTCAGAGGCGCTGCCGACCCAATTCAGTGCTAAATAGTATGACATGCTGGAATACACGAAGTTTTGCGAGAGTAGCCCAATTTGAAACATTTGTTATATTATGAGCCAGTGTAGTTCCAGTGTATTCATAGATATTGTTGGATTTAGGGCTTATTTATATGTATATCTGACTGGTAATTGTTGATTTGATGATGTGCTTGAATTTAGACACCATAGAAGCAAATGTAGAGTCTGCACATGCTGATGTTGAGGCAGGTGCAGAACAGCTTCAGAGAGCAGCAACGTATCAGGTTGGAATTACTCTACATTATGACATATTTCATGTTCAGTCTTCCTATTAACTAGCATGTCCATGCCCTTTCCACTTGATCCATGTAATCTTTTGAAGTTGTGCCAACCATTTGTTGGTAAGGGTTTCAGTGCATATACCTTAGGTCGTCTGCTGTCTGGAATAAAATATGTGTATTCATTCATTCATTCATTCATTCATTCATTCATTCATTCATTACAAAGATTTATATAGCGCCCTTCAACGCTACTACTCAGGAGCGCTCCAGACCCAAGCACGGCTAAAAAGAACAGTTTTAAGGCGAGTATAAAAGGAGTCTGAGTGGACCCTTGGCGATAGCCGCAATGCCAACGGGAGCGTGTTCCAGAGCGAGGGGCCAACCACCGAGAAGTTTAGTTATAAGGTTAGCACCAACAATCTCGTCCTTCAGGGTGGCAACTTAATACTTTGTTCATGCATTCACCAGTCACTTAGCTTCCACCCTTGGTTGTCCTTCATCTTTGGTGACTGACTGTGTCTCTGATTCAAATATCGACTCCTGACACATTAATCTCATATTCATTCATTCATACATTCATTCATTCATTCTAAGCTGTTGCTATTGACCTATCTTAGGTGTTTCAAGCATAAACAATCTCTCAGCTGTTGGTGAAAAACTGTATTTATTTTGTCAGTTTATTCATTTTGGGAATTTATATAGCAACCTTCAAGAAGCCTATGCAGGAGCACTCCCAGCTCAACCTCTACCAAAAGTAGATATTTAAGTGACTTATAACAACAATTGTGTGTGCAGAACACTGCAGGCACATTATATAGCACCTTTAACAGCTTAGACTACTCAATGATGAATTCTGGCCATAAACATCCAGGGAACAACAATTTCCTCATTGATCTGTATTGTAAAGCTGACTGTAAAGCCTTCTTCATTTTCTAACTGGCCATAACCATGTTCTAATTTCTAAAACCAACATATTTGTTTAGTAAACATTCATTTTTTAATTGTGTACGTGTCTACAGAGCCTTATACAAATACTCCTTTTGGTGTCTTAGATAATATAAAATTATTTTGGCAATGTTGTATTATATATATAATTAGATAAAGTTTACAGAATTTACAATTATGAATGATGAATATAGCAAATGAAAGGAGAGTATAGCAAATACGTTTAATGTGTATCCATCTGATCAGTTTTATCAAAATGTACTTTACAGAGTCATCTTTTGAATGGGCTGAATTAAGGTTTCATAGTTTTCGTTTGGCCACCAACTTTCAAGGATTGCAAATATGTTGTAAAACACTAATTTTAGGCCACATTACAAAGCATTTTAGCAGTCAGATTTTTGTCTTCAATGGTTAAATATGTTCTGTTGTTTCAATTATTTGCGTGAAAGATGTTAACTAAGCATTCGTGTTTGTTTTTGTTTTGGAAGAGTAAAGCACGCAAGAAGAAGTGTTGCATAATAACGATCCTGCTAGTCGTGGTTGCTGTAATTGTTATCATAATTGTGGTCAGTGTCACACAGCGCAAATGAACTACTGGAGCTGAAAAATGAAATGACTAATTCAGAAAGTGATCGACTTGAAAGTGATCGATTGTTTACTTTCAGGTATGCTACACAAGTTTCCAGAAGTCTCGATTATTATGATTAGGGTCTCTGCAATTGGATTTAGTTAATGTTACCCCTTGGACGAATCTAAAATTTAATTTGTTTAGAGTATATCATGACCAGATTAATTCGGTGTTGAAACAGTCAAAGGATGCCTTTGATACAGCATCTGGTTATGCAACCAAGTGTTTCTGTGTATGTTGGAATTCATGTCTACAAGTTCACAACTTATTTTTAAATTACACAGGCAGTTTTGTTGGTTGTTTATATATCTGTATCTGGGCATTTATATAGCCCTAGTAATTTGCATGCTGATAATATCCAGCTGTAGTGTTTTTTATACAGACCAGAAACAACTTATTGCTCAAATTGTGTAATTGCAGACACTCGGCTTCAATTGTGTATGGCTTTTGTATTTATGCTGCACAAGTCATGTCTATAATATCATAATCTCCAAACTTCTAAAGAGCCACTCTGAAGCCATGCACAGGGCATCAGCGCTTCATCAAGTTATAGTGGCTATCCGAAGGGTAGTCCGAAGCAGGTCTGAGTTTGGTTTCCAGAGGAGGCAGATTAGCTGTTAAGGCGGGTTTTGCTTAGGTTCAGAATCATCGGATGGTGTATGATGAGGTGAATCAGGGTAATAGTTATTGATGAGATAAGAGTTTACGTTTGAGGGGTGATGGATAGAAGAGCCTAAGGCAGATGGTGGTGAATGATTTCCATTGATGGTGGAGGAACAGAAAAGTGTGGAATTCAGGAGGTAGATTGTTCTAGCAAAGTGATGCAGTGTTAGATGTGGTGTGGTTGGGGAACTTGAGATAAGAAGTGACCAGAGGTCGACGATGTCTGACATAGAAGGATGATTGGGTAGAGTAGGTTGACTGGAATAGCGAAGAGTTCGCAAAGATATGTGGGCGGGGGTAGAGTGAGAAGTTGCATGTTCGCGACATGACTTTGCAGTCGATTCTGTCTGGGACTTTAGCCGAATGAGTGTTTTAAGGATATATGTAAGGAGTGATGTGATGATGCCTGGGCAAATCTGGTGTAGAGTAGCTGCTTTGGATCAACTGCACGTGATCAGTTTGGTTAAACTAGTTCTTATGCCAAAGTTATGAATAAACTCGGTTATTCTTTATTGTATTTAACAAAGAAGAAATGTTGTAATCTAATGCTAGGTGAAACAGTTAAGTTTGAAACTGAATTGCCTAGACCACGTTGTAAAGTGTGCAACCAATCTCATTTATTAGAATCTTAGCCAGTCTTGGCAAGCAAATGTGTATTATCTTGCCAGCATACTATGCTGGCACTTTCACATTATAGAGTTTGAAGAGCATTTGCACATTTTGACAACTGATATTTGTGAAAGGACTTGTAGCATTCTGATGGGAGTTTTCAAGCAGTAATTGAACACAGTATATTTGTATATACATTCATATAAGGAACCTATAAAGTTTCTATATTCGATTAGAAAAATGAAGCAGATGACAACATTCGAATCAATTCAAAATTGACGCCATAATTTGGAACATTTTAAGATCATGACCCCTTGAAACGCTTTGATTTAAACTAATTGTTTTAACTGTTTATGGCACGTGGATTGGTTGTTGAATAACTCGGTGGCATTCATGACAAGATTTAACTCATCAGTCACTGCAGATGTCGCAGTATAGCATCCAAATTACGAACAATCTGATATCTAGTGGGCACAGTTAGAAATGCATTCGGATGAAATTTGGAATGAGAATAAAGATCATTCCACTGTTGTCAGGCATTGTGCCTGAGTTGCTTTTTATTGAAGGTACGCATTGTTTGTCAGAGTTAATTCAGTTGAGGGACACGTATTAACAGGCTTAGGCTATCATTCTTCTAAAACTAATGCAGAAACTTTGATGTGGTTTTGATTTGTTATTCTGACATTGTATAGACCCAAGAGGCTTTGTGAATCAGTAGACATGTGATTTAGGCACTAAGGCACGTGACTAAACTTATTGAAATTAATTCAAACTTTTCTAAATTGTGTTATTTTTATTATGTTGATGAACTTCATTTTTAGTTTGATTGATTTTAAACTGTTGAAACATTATCAGATCTACTGTGATATATTGATAACATGTTACTGCCTTATTATCACAGACACACTAAATGAATATCAACTAGAATCCAATTATGCAATTCAAGATTCAAATCTTCGACTCAAGATTCAATTGAAAATTTGTGATTCGCATGTCACTGGTTCATATAGTGCCATTATTAGACCTCCCAAGTAAATAAATTTCAATTGGATAACGTCCTAGTAACTAGGTATTATATATTGTTAAGACTTCTTGGTCTCTAGTGGAAGTTGAACATGTTGTTTGGGTACATATGTATCCTAAAATTCTTCATTACAAGACATTCTGATATGATGTGGGCAACAAACTTTAATTCTGCTGTAAAAGATGACCTCAATAAAAGAGTCATTTTATTCATTTAGTGCAGTGTTATTATGAGGCAGTTCTTGATATCGCTTGCTAAGAAAGCATTTTAACAAGTTTCTGATGTATTTGTTCGATCAGTTGACGATAGAGAAGGAAATTGTCACTTGGATTGTGTAGTTTAGTGGCCCAACCTATATGTTTAGGTAGCGAGAGATGTAATTAATTGCATAACAGATAAAAGTTATTTTTTCATTTTACATGCTAATAGTATTGCTAATAAATGGGCTGGCAATTATAGTGTTTTGGTTAATAAGATCTGTCTGGGTAATGATTCAAGGTATTACAGTATATCCACACGAATAACATTGTATATTGATAAGACGACAGCTTGTATTATTCTTGTACATATGCTTGAGGACATTATATAGCACCTTTTACTAATTTACATAGATGTTACTTGTACATATAAACTACTCTAAACCCATTACAAGTTAACTTGTAAATGATGACATTAAAAGAGTCGTGAAAACTTGTACCATGTTTCTGGCTAACACTGTGCTTGTATATACGTATGTTGACCCTTAGTTTTGGAACGATGTTCGCTCTACGATTAGCTCTGGGATCTTACCGACGGGTATTTCTGTATTCTTAAAACTATTATTTTCGGGAGCAGTGTCTCTGATTAGGTTGTACTGTGAGAGGCACTTTAGAAATCTGCCATAAATACAATACAATATAGGCAGTGGAATTTTTTTTATTACATAACATTCTGGTATACATTGCTTGGCTTTCTGTATATAATTTTGAGAATGATTGCCTATGTTGTGTTTGATAATTAATAGTTATCTTTTATGAAACTTGATCTAGTGTTTTGTATTAATGTGTATTATTTTGGTTTCCTGAGCATAAGCCTAACTAAATTTGACAGATTAAATCCAAGATTTTCCAAGGATCAAGCCAAGAAACAGTAACCTTCATCATTTAATAATGTGTATCTAAGTATGCCAATAAAACATCTGTTCATGCACGGAGCACCATATCTTGGTTCCATCTACAGTGCCGGGTATATTCATTGGTGGTGCGCTGCTTTGAGGGATCAGCTCCCAGGTACCTGCAGGAACTATGCTGTTCTTAAGTGTCGAATGCCGAGTCTCCCTTCATTCTTCCTTACAGGCCGAGCTTCTTGTCCCTCGCTCTAGGAATTCCATGAGGCAGTGTCGAGTCTTCTCAGTTACTGGCCCCGCAATCAGGAAAGGACTCCAGGCTGTCATCCTCCGCCTTATGCTTAGGGACACTCAACCATGTCTTATACCAACATTAAGACTGTCCTATTTAGCCGGGGTTGGGTGGGGAGCACTTTTGAGTAGATGTCTTGAAGGGCTTTATATAGATCGTCCAAATAAATAAACAAACAAAGTGCATACAATTGAAAAGAAATTCTAATTCAGACATATAGATAATAAGATTAAAACTTATTAAACATAGAGTACCAGTAACATAAAAATGGTTCTCGTTTATTACACACAGAGTAGTAGCAACTTAAAAATGGTTCTCGTTTATTAAATATAGAGTACTAGTAACATAAAAATGGTTCTCGTTTATTAAATATAGAGTGCTAGTAACATAAAAATGGTTCTCGTTTATTAAATATAGAGCACCAGTAACATAAAAATGGTTCTCGTTTATTAAATATAGAGTACCAGTAACATAAAAATGGTTCTCGTTTATTACACACAGAGTAGTAGCAACTGAAAAATGGTTCTCGTTTATTAAATATAGAGTACTTGTAACTTAAAAATGGTTCTCGTTTATTAAATATAGAGTACTAGTAACATAAAAATGGTTCTCGTTTATTAAATATAGAGTGCTAGTAACATAAAAATGGTTCTCATTTATTAAATATAGAGCACCAGTAACATAAAAATGGTTCTCGTTTATTAAATATAGAGTACCAGTAACATAAAAATGGTTCTCATTTATTACACACAAAGTACTAGTAACATAAAAATGGTCCTCATTTTATTGAAGTTAACCTTGTGTTTAGAGTCCATTGTTGTTTAGACATTTTAATTTAAATGTTATATGCATAACAATGACAATTTAGGTAAATTCTGATTAATCGGTAGATAATGAAAAACATCAAGAACATTCAATGATTGTTGTAAAAAAACCGCATCAACATTAGCATAACATTTTGATTCATAAATAAAATGATTAAATAATGTCAATCAGTAACCAAAAATAGAACATACCAAATATAAAAGCATAATTTATTAATACTCATGTAGGTTTTTCTCATTTTCCAACTGACCTGTAAAACACAGAAGATAGTAATCCATTTATATAGACTGTAAGCTTACTGTATAGATAATACATGCAATTCTTGTAGATTCATGTATACGTGAACCTGGTGTACTTGTTAAATGACAGCACACATCTGTACAATGCTATTTGCCATTTTGTTATGAGAACTAACTAATTTCTGTCCTTAGGCAATCATGAAAAACAGAAGGGAGAGGGAGTGAACGAGTGTGTAGGCAAGAGTAGGGGAGGGTCTACAGGGAGCAACAGATTATTTATTTTCTCAGTAGAGTCATTTTGGTTTCTAGTGTCAAGAAGCTGTGTTTGTGATAGGCGAGTTATTGTTATTAGTTGTACCTATTTAATTGTACCAAAATGTGATACTAGTGCATTCTCTGCATTGTTTGTGATATATTCACACACACACACACACACACTGTTGTCAGTGTTGTTTGACACTGCTTACCACATATAAGCCAGGGACATTGCCACATGGTCTTAGAAGAAAAGTGGCATGTTGCAGAGCTGATAAGCATCTAGACTTTAGATTGCAGTGCATAAGAAGCTAACTCCACATCACTGACACTATAAACATTGCAAGGTGTTAAATTAATAATGTAATCACATATTTACATACTAGCAATGCTAAGTCATTTTATAACCCTTTGAAAACAACATGTGAAAGTGGTAGGATTTTTACAGCAAGGGCACAATTGCATTGCATGGACAGTCCCACAGTTATCCGATCAGACTTAGGATGGGATATCATTCATTCTGTTGGATAACATATTTCTAAAACTTACTTTGCTTCACAGAAGAAGGTTTGACCGTTTGGAGATTTGTTCTGTCTTCTTTCCGTGTCAAGTTCCCTCCCACAGCATCTCCAGGACCCTTCTCCCTCACAATTCCAGTGCCGGTGTCAAGATCTTTAGAGATGTCGTAAGCCATTACGAAAACCCTTGCAGGCGCCTGATCCTCAGAATCCCCCAGATTTAGAGGTTTAACCCGGAACATCTGTTGGCGATGAGGCTTCTTGCAGCTTGAACTGTTTTGTGGCCTGCTAGGCATCATCATCAAACCCTGGGACAGCAGCTCCACTTTGTGATTGTTAAAACACAGATTTCGGAACTTCCTGTCCCGCATGGTCATGCGCCCTTTAATGGAATTGTTCCCTGCAACTCCAATCAGCTCACCACACGCCGTGGATACATCTGTTGGTGCGTTCATCGTTTCACATTCAGAAGGAGCTCTTCCGGTGGGGTAACTATCCAGCGACACTCCATGAGGATATGGTGCACTGACAGCATTGTTGCTGTTGACATTGTCAATATTCACCTGGGCGTTGCTGTTCTGGAATTTATTCTCCGGACGAAGACAGATCTTCTTTCGCTTGGACACCTTCATTGGTGTCTTCAAGTGTCGCATCCGCGGCTGCGGATCGATGTCCTCGAAGACGCTGTTGATGATCTTCTCGATGAATCGTTTGGCCGCGTCCGAGATGTGGCTCTTTGTTTCCTCGTCCAGTTTCCCTGCATCAGCGCTGTTTATCCGGCTGACCGTATCTCTTACGATCCGTTCAATGTCGTCGTCTGTGATCATTTCGCGTCCGTATTCGTCGACCCTCGCCTGCAGCTTCTCCTTCATTATCGCGTTGTCTATGACGGCCTGGACGAAGCAGGTCATGTCGAGCGAAGAGGCGAGGTTGATGAGATCCTCGTCCATCAGCTTCCCCTGCATCATCGCTTCCTTGAACTTGAGAAGAGCGGTGCGGATGAGGCTCGTGATGAGGCAGACGCTCAGCACCTCCGTGTTTTCGTCTCCCTCTCCGGGCGACTCTTTTGAATGGTGCTGGCGAAGTATCTTTCCGGCAAGCTCTACCATCTCCTTTCCATTGACGAGGTTGTTCTGGAGGTCCTCGGTGGTTGTCTTGAGGCTGAGGTCCATGATGGCATCTGCCACGCGATCGTCTACGTCGCGCTTCATAAGTGGCGCCGGGAGTAGACCTTCTTCGACCATCTGGCCGGCAACCTCGAGCATGGTGTCTCGGACATACTGCCCGATGAAGGACGCACTGCTCGATCTCATGACGGGGGCGTGATCCCAGTCGACCTGTCCGCAGTCGGTCAAGGGCAACCCCTCCTGTGAACGGTTGAGCGTGTTGGCGACGAGAAGCAACACGTCGGATGACTCCTGGACAAGATTTCTCATCTCCTGTTTAACTTCTTTGGCAACGTGAGCAACAAAGTTCTTCGAGGAGCTGTCTGGCCTGTCTTTCAGTGCAGATGCGGATGCGGCTTTGGACACGTGGCCCATCATGGAGACCACCTGCTTCCGGTCATATGCTGGAGACTTGGAATACTTGGACAGCAGTGTTATGGCATTCTGAACAATGTGCTCCGTCAATGTTGTTGTCATCGAGGCCGATGGCTTTAGTTCTACAATTGCACACATAGGCAGTTGTGGAAACAAATGGGTTTTATATACATGTAAAAATCTGATCTGCCTTATATATATATATATATATACTTATATAAAAGAAAATGTTACTGTTACATAACTAGTCACATTCTATGATAAGGAGAGCAGCATTTACCACTTGCAATTTGAGACATATTCAGATCTATACTTTTTGATCATCTCAGAAAAGCTCAAACTGATAACAATCATTGCAGTCCTGAGTAGTAACCTTGAAGGGGTGCTATATAAGGTCTTGCAATGAATGAATGAATGTCATAAAACATTTACTATTAGGATGATTCACTCTTGACTTGCTATTTCAGAATGTACACCAAAGCGCGGTATGCAGTTCATTTCAATAAGGGATATAATTATTAACATATAATATAACAAGTACGAGAGAAACATATATCAAACTCTGACCTGCTGGAGGTGCATTGGTGCCAGCCATTTCTCTCTTGTACTGTTCCACTACAGGAGTTATAACCTGACAAAAGAAATCAGTGTGGAAAAAGACAGTACCAAACTTTGAAAAGGGAAAAGAGTTTGAGTGCAGGCTATGCTATCTAAGGTCAACGTGATGGTGGTTTATTGTTTAAGAGATTTGAATTTCTCATCCTCATATTCAAATCTCTGTAATAATAAACCACCATCACCATACTCATACATAGACATGCACTCTATCCAGTATAGCTAACCAGACCAGTGTTAAAAATTAAAACTTAACAAAATTCAATCACAACACAAACCGGGGATAATCAAGAGCTGAACTTCTTGCAGTAGGTGTCGGCTTTCTTTGTGTCTCGGCCAATCACAATGCGTTTCTATTGTTCACCTTTCTAACCCTGACCTCACGACCTCTGCTAAATTTATCCCTTACATGGTCACAGGCTTAACTCACTCTAGCCTAACATACATTCTGAACTATAGTGGACAATAAAATATACATCTAACATCAAGTAATCTATTCTAATTGCTATTATCATGCAGAAAGCATTTTTCAATGGTCTTATATATTTACTTTATACTAAATATTTGCTCTTGGCTAAATATTGAACCTCTATCATCCTTTCCCAGAAGTCAAGTGGGTCAATGAGCCTAAGCATGTCACTATGTAGATGTAAAAATATTTTTACTGGTATGTTACTTGAAGATTTCAAATAGAAATCCAACCTGTTTGTTGATGTATGTTTTGATGTTGGCATTGGTTGGAATAATCATAGTGTCTGCAGTCTGTGGTGTTGGTTCGAGTGTTGGAAGAACACAGCTCAACAACGGTGTCTACCAAAGGGCAAAAGTCATGGTTAAAATTAGCATTCTTTTCAGTTGGTTTGTGAAATGTACCAGTGTAGGACCCATAACAACTCTGAGACTGTGACATCCGAACAGTACATCATTGCCTTCTTTACCTTGGCTTGATCGGTTAGAGCGGTCGGCCTGTAACACTCAGTGTGCGCCGAGTGAGCAAATTCGACCCTCGTCCGAGGCATCATTTTGTAGGGACCTTGAGCAAGTCCTGCACGCACAATTGCTCTGCAGTACAACTGCATTTTGCCATCGAGGCGAGTGCACTTCTGAGCAAAAAGATGTTGGAAGAAGGGCAATATCAAATTTCTGAATAAATAAATAATAAATAGTGTCAATGACCAATGATTTCAGTATCGTCCTTTGATATAGCATTTCTTGATAATGGCAAAAAAAAATTTTCCTGTAATAATGCTGTCTTGGATTATTAACAAGAACTGCTTTAAGTTAAAACATGGCCATTTAATAAAAGTTCATTTCTATCAGTCAATTAATTCTGGGTTTCAAGTCCCTGACCCTGTTATACAAGAATTTGTTATAATAAAAATTTTAAAATATGTATGAAGATGATGAATTTCCCCGTTTCCGAGTAATGCTAAACTCAGTACAAATGGTTCTGACCAATGATATGATGATGAATAAATAGCCTGCTCACTGTCTCACAAGTTTCACCTTCACCTTCTTCCTTGGTTGGACTTTCGTATTCGTGAAGGACATCTGTAGAGATAAGAAATAAACACTCAAGATAACTGCGACAGAAGGTCATCACCAGATTGTCTAAACTGTTCCAGCCACTAGTGACAGCTTCGTTTGCTCACTGATGAAGTTTTCTACTCAATTTCTACTCTGATGATTTTTTTAGGATTACCGGTATGAAAAAACCGGTGATTAAACCGTAGTTTCTCTTGAAGCAGGTCTATACAAAAACCACTGAATATGTTAAGATATATGCGGCTTGTTAAGGCATCTACTGGAAATTTCTGTACGATGAAGGTCAACGATGAACTCACTTGGTGGACAGCGCACGGACAGTGGCCACTGGCGATGCATCTTGATGCAGATACGTCGAGACATCTTAAGAGTTGCCTCCCGCATGTCGCGAACTCGCTTCTGCGCATATCTTCGGATCAGTTCTGAAAATTAACAGCAAAGCAACTGGAAAACCATGTCATTGTATGCATATATGTATATATATATATATGTATTTATATATATGTATATATATATATATATAAAGACTATACACTAATGGATATAGATATATATATCATGTCTGACTAAACTGTTAGAAAGATATATATATATATATTTATACACAGCCATTAGTGTATAGTCTTTTGCAGAGCTGGGGGCTGGGTATATTTCTGAGTAGGTATCTTAGAATGGGCACAACATAATATAATTAATTATATATAATCGAGAGAGGACAAAGCGCCATAACCAGATGAACTGCGTCCTAAAACTCTTAAAGAATTAGCAAATGTTAATTAGGTATTCCGCTAGCTACACTGTTCAATAAGTCACTTCAAGTAGTATTGCAGAAGACTAGAAGTGTGCAAATATGCTTTTTATCTGTATTTAAGAACGAGATAATAAAAAAACTGAGGCAGGAAACTTTTATCGCCCAGTTTCGTTGAAGTAAAAGCCATGCAAGGCGATTGAATCATGACTGAAGGATAAATGCTAAGCATTTAAATACAAATGATTTGTAATCAGTTAATCAGCATGAATTCACTAGAAACAGATCGTCTGACTAAACTGTTAGAACGATTACAATAGTGAACACAAGCACTGGATGAAGGGTATAGAGCTGAGGCAATCTCCTAGGAGTCTCGGAAGGCATTTGATAGAGTGCCTCACGAATGATTGACAGGCAAACTCAAAGGATATATAAGCAGAAGATATTGCTTGAATGGAGTCAGGACTTCTTAACATATTGTAGAACGAGAATGGCACTAAATGGACATGAATAACAGATCAGGCAGCAGTTCTTGGCAGAATACCACAAAGATCGATCTTAGGGCCACTGTTGTTTTTTTAATTCATTTCAATGCAATGCCAGACATGAAAAAAAGTTCTTTGAAAATGTACGCTGATGACACAAAATTACGAAGAAAAATATAAAGGCGAGGAAGATGAGTAGATTTTGTATCAGGTTGAAAGTCACTGATCAAGGCATGACCTCTAAAATTCATCTGTGTATATTACATTACATATTGAAGAACTAGTTTTATCATGTTCGCTGCGTCATCACCCTAAAATGATCGATGAGTTACTCGAACCTCACGGTCAATGTGCCAATTAATTTTGTGTCCAAGGGCGAGGCACATACCATCCATGTGTTGCTTCTGACATGAGCTCAGTTCAATGTGTTCCTTGATGTGTCGAAGTCTCTCGATTTCGAGCTGATCGTGCTTCAGCTTCTCCTCTGCCAACCACTCCACCTGGGCCACTCGGCGCTTCCTCCAGTCATTCAATCCCTACAAATCCAAAGCACATTCTTCAATAGGATGAAAATATCAAACTGTCATTGGGTCTACAGTAGGGATGAACCGAAACTCGGCTCGGCCCGAGTTTCTTAGTGCTCGGCATAAACTCTGACTCGGATAAACAATGGGTTGGGTGTCCGAGTATTAATCTTTTTAATTTTCTGTATTGAAACGAAAATCGGATGCTGTCATTTATAATATGACAATCGACCTAACTAAAAACACCAATAACTGTTATTTCCATCTACAAAACCATAATCAACCTAACTAAAACACAAATACTGTTATTTTCTTCTATAAAACGACATTCGACCTAACTAAAAACACAAATACTGTTATTTCCATCAATAAAACGACAATCGACCTAAGTTAACTAAAAACACAAATACTGTTATTTCCATCTATAAAATGACAATCGACCTAACTAAAAACACAAATACTGTTATTTCCATCTACAAAACGACAATCGACCTAACTAAAAACACAAATACTGTTATTTCCATCTACAAAACGACAATCGACCTAACTAAAAACACAAATATAGTTATTTCCATCTACAAAACGACAATCGACCTAACTAGAAACAAAAATACTGCTACTACTAGTGCTTACTAGTTACAACTTCCTAGTGTAAACTAAGAAAAAATTAAAAAATTCATTAAAGTTGTGCAAACTGCCAAACAAAAAAATCAAGAGAATGAGACTTTCTTTCAACATTCGAAACTGAGACTTGGTAAAATTGAACTCGTAATACTCGAACTTGGCAAGAAATTCAAACTCGGTTCATCCCTAGTCTACAAAATGAGGATTTCTATCAGTCAAATGAACAAGGACGTGAGGGATATAGTTGTCACAGACACCGCTGGTGTATTTTCAAGTAACCATAGATGAGCAGGAACTCTTTTGTTAGAACCTTAAAAGCCACATAAATAACAATGTTTTCCAATAATGGACCACACCAAAACAATCTAGCACCTCTTGAGATTATCTCACAACCATTTAAATCACAATGAACTCTAAATGAATACACAAAAAATAGCAGACTCAAAAGTCAACATCAAACGGCACAGACAGTGTTAGCCACTTCATTTTTCTTGGTCTTGGCATAAAACAGCATATAAACTGTCCTCTCCATTGCTGTCTGATATTCTCACCCAAAGTGGGGGGGGTTAGAGTACTCATTTTACCACTGATTGAAACATAAGGTGATTGTGATTTGAACCCCTCAATTCTGGCAGACCAGGCAAGCTCACAAACTACTACATTACTGGACGAAAGCAATGAGTTGTTACTCTGAGCTGGCGATCGTCGTAGTCTTGAAGACGGCGCAGGCGAATGAGTGCACTCTTATGAAAGTCTTCCTGAATGATGTTTCTACAAGTGTTCAGTGATTTCTTCTCTCCCTAAAGAACAATAAACGAAGAAACAATACGTTTCACAAATATCAGATTAGCTATGGTATGTAGAGTAAGTAATAAATGGTAATGGTGTTCTTGTTAACCACAGTCGACTCTGTCTTAATAGTCCTAATTGGAATAAAGAAGAGCAGGGATCCTTTTAAGTTCAGTGTTCAGTGAATGCCGCTCTCCCTGGAGAACAATAAATGAGAAAACAATACCTTTCAAACATTGAACAATATACTAGAAATGGCACACAGACATAGTTTGAAATAATGGTGCCTTTCTTAATTAACCACCACAGTTATGCTTTATTTTAACCCTTAACGACCAGCATTATTGATTATGCCTTACTTACGCTTCAGTACATGCTGGTCATTAAAGGGTTAATAGTGGGTCCTAATTAGCATAAGTGTAGCAGTCCTTTAAGCTAGCCCTGAAGCAGCCATTGGTATGAAGTGTCAGCAACTTAATTTTCTTAGTCTTGGCATATGAGGCTGGATGACCATTCCTCTCCATCACTATCTCCTCTTCCCAATTACTCAGTGTACTCATTGTAGCTAAGTTGGATGGGGTGCAGATGATGGAGCAGAAATCTTGAACAAAATTTCTGCTCCGGCAAGGATTTCAACCCCCGACCTCTCGATTGACAGCCTAGTACTCTAACCACTGCACTATCGAGGGTCCAAATTAAGTAGTACTTTAATCTTTTCTGGGAATGTGTCTTGATGGAGCTGTGATGAACACATGGAGAAACTGCACTGACCAAAGAGCAAGCATGAAGAAGTACTAAGAAAGTAAAGGTGCAAAAGGGTATGTCCCTTTGCAACTTGTTTCAATGTACACATGAAAATGTAATATTTTAACATTGTAATCAATTACTAGGTGATGGCAATGAAAAACTATCTGTGTCCAGAAGAACATCTTATATATTTTCTACCCAATGCGTTAAAAACTTCAACAACTATTTATGAGCACATGAACTAGAGTGAGTGCCTATGTCATAATGATTCCTGATCATACGAAAATTGAAACATGACTGTAAAATCAAACTGTCTAAGCATAATTATTGTTGTGTACTGGTGAAAGCCAGTACATGTGGTTCCATTTTATGTTGGTTTTATCACACACTACTCCCACAGATTATGATTTCAAGTTTTTAACTACAACCTCACTGGAAGTAATCAATTGACTCATCAACTGTTGCCTTGTGCATCACTATTAGAGCACAACTGAGGACATTAGATCAAAATAGAAGACATTAGATTAAAACAAGAATGTCTACATCTCTAAAAACGACATCAGAATCATTTGCTCCTTTGAACATCAGAATCATTTTCTTCTTTGAAGATCAGAATCATTTTCTCCTTTGAATATCACACTCATTTTCTTTTTGAACATCACAATCATTTTCTCCTAATTCGATCAAACATGATTAATTAAACATGATCTAATTGTCTCACCTCTGTTGTGGTTTTCATCAGATCTGAGGTTTCAAATTCAGGGTCTATTGTTTTACGGAGTTTTGAGGATTCAGTTACCAGAACAGAAGAATACCTAGGAACATAGAAAATAAATCTCTTCCAAGTGTCTATAAACAGTAAACTCATACTTTGTTATCACATTGTGTCCTACTGTTCACACTCCAGCTCAAACATCTACCTATCAACCTTACCTCTGAGTATTACTGCTGATAAAATTTATAACATTGTGTCTGTCTGTATGCTTGAAAGTACCTGCACTTCTATAAAGTGCATTTGTGTATTGAGCAAGAATGGCTGTCTAAATGCATCTTACATCTATAGCTTAACAATGTAACTAGAGCAATGTTGCCAAGAAGAGCTCGAATGTCAAGGTAAGATTATACCAAAAGAATTGACCAACACACAAGAGTGCATGGTTCAGCTGAGTTGATGCAGGAGGGCAACCAGGGATGATAAGATCTCTAAAAAAAGTGGATGAATGATTTACTTATCCATTTATTCTTAAATTTGAGTATCACCCTTATTCCAACATTTTGCTCAGAAGTGCAGGCACCTTGATGGCGTAATTGCAAATGTACTGCAGAGTATTGTGAGTAAAAGACTTGCTCAATGTCCCTACAAATATAAAGTTAACTAAAACCACAACAGAATGAAGCGACCAGGGAACTGAAGGAGTCTAATTTAAACTGTAATTTAATTGAATGAGGTCTATAATCCAACGCTTTGGCATTCATCCATTCCCAGCTCAAGGGTTGCAGAGAGAGATCTTGGTAATTACCTGACTCTCAGAAGGCTGAAGTCTTGCTTGTTGTGGAGTGCATCGGAGCGCTGTTTCTGAACACGGCCAAGGGTTGAAAACATCATCTCTTTCACCTGCTGTGCTTCCGTGTCATGCTAGACGAACAGAATTAACGTCAACTTTAGAAGACAAATAGAAGACAAATAGCAGAAAGTTCAATAAGCTTAACCTAAATTCATTGACTCAGTTCTTAATTGGTCATCCATTGCATACATTTTAAAAACACAAACAGAAGTGTAATACTTACACTAACACAATTGCAGGTACATTAATTCAATCAAATCAAAACCATTTTTATTTCAAGATACGTGCATAGTTATAATAAATCAGATACTTATATCGTGTTAACTTATGAATTCATCCTAAATGTCCAAGCTTTTAAAAAGGTCAATTTTAAAATGCTTGAAAATGACAGCAGTCCTAAAAAGCTGGCAGTCGTCCCTATGTGAACAAATTGTTTCTGTGATAGGTATGGCAAACTGCAACAGCAAATAAATGTTTAATCATCTTACCTTACCTAGTCAGAACCTGTAAAAAAAGTTCAAAATATGTACATTAGAAATTTTAACAATACCTCGTGCGTTTTGACAACATTGAGGTTGAAATTGTGCAGGTAACGTCGGTATCGGTTGTAGTCTTCGAGGCGACACAGCACACCGCTCTCGCGAGTAATGAGGCCATGGCGTATGAGGCGCCTGTGCATACGCTCATTGTGCATGTATGCACGCAGATGGGGGTCTTTGAGGGAGTTGTACTCATGGGGTGCTGGAAGCTGGTAGAGGTTTGGATCCCAGAGATCAAAATCAAGACAGTCGTCTCGCTTCCATATCTGGTGCAAACAAACGACATTTTAAAGTAACATCCACAACTGAAATCGAAATCATTGTCACAAAGACATAGGAGGTCTATTATGATTACATGTAAAATAGGTATGTATCCCCAAACTGCATATGAAACAGTAGTAAATAAGCCAAAGGTCTATAATGGTAACATACAGGCACAAAATAGCAACATGCTGGCACAAAGACCAAAAGGATGCAGGTTTGCTACCCGCTGTCCCCAATAAGGTTGACAAACCCTACCACTCCTTTGAGGCAACTGTAAAATGAGCAGTAGGGCAGATGCGTGCCATGCAGGCTACCATACAGTCAAATTCTAGTCTTATTATACCCGGCTGGTGTTGTGACTCTTGTCGCCCTGTTAACTGTCCTACTTTCTGTGTCAAGTTTGAGTGAAATTCGGTGCCCTTCATTTTCTAAACCAACATTACACCAGAGCCACCACTGTGCACATGTGACAAACTAGGCAATGGGCTTATCCATGCTGTAAAGTGTCAAAAGTTTCACATCCTTTAAGAAGTTCGTTAAGGGTGCCAATAAAATTTCCAGATGTGCAAACACATAATTTTTGATAGAACATGCGCTGGAGCAGAGGAGTTGGATCCACTAGTAGAACATACACACGATTGGTGAAATCGGTTGGCAAAAAACAAAATTTTTATAAGTGTTTATCATAGGTTTGTATAAGCTACAGGCTCGATCATCATGTTACAAAAGTAACCAATCACTCATCGGCTCGTCGTAACTTACCTCCTCTCCGATGTGGCCGGTGTACAGTTGGACGGCTCCTCTTGGCACGACTGTGGGCATAGGCAGCTTAGAGTTGAGGGGAAGATGTCGCCAGATGGGTAACGGGTTAGGGGGTACCCCCGGCATATCCAACTCGCCAGTTCTTGACTGCATGATTTCGGGCGAGAGCTTATGCCTGCGCTATCGATATGCGAGGCGGAAGATTGCCTTAAACGGGTGTCGCAAAATCTCTTTTATCGAGGGAAGTCAATTAAACAATAATTTATAAGTAAATGATTGGAATCGACTTATCAAAAATCAGATCAGCGTGAATATTTTCACCCACATTTGTGCACGCCGTTATGACGTCATCAGAATATTACGTCATGTTATGAAAAATAATGAGATGCCACTGGAGGGGCGGATCCAGAAATTCATAGGGCGCCAAGATTTTCATTTACTTTTATTTGACCTGTACAAGCTATTAAATACTGCCGTATTTCGTTTAGTATAAACTGTTTTGTGATATTTATTTTTTAAGATGGCTGCCTCGGCTTGTTTTATCCTCTACCGAGTTAGCAGTTTCTCATCGGAAATGCAACACAAATAGTGACACAATACAGACATACATTCACATTTTAAGGGTTTGTCCTTCCGAAACTTATAGATGGATAGATGGAATCTGAAGGGCTATGACTTAATCAACCCCTTGAATAGCCCTTCTATTGGGGAAGGAGTGTGCACAAGAACAGCTGAAATTTCATGGATTATTAAATGTTCCATCTGTCATCGAAGCCGACCAATCATTGTGGATTGGATTGATTGGACATAATTAGTGTGTGTGCGTGCATGTGTGTGTGCGTAATAGGTGTGTTAGTGTGCGCGTATGTATGTGCGCGTATGTATGTGCGTGTGTGCGTTTGTGTATATATATGTATGTATATATATATATATATATATATATATATATATATATAGGTTTGTTTGTATGTGTGCGTAGGTGTTTGTATGTAATGTAAATCTTCAAAAATATCTAATCACACAGTAGCCATGTCAGAGAGACCAGCTTATGCGCTGGTACTGGTGTGAGTGCTGGCTGGCATTCCTGTTCACAACAGCATAATAGCTTTTCTTACTCTAGACCTGTATAGGTCAATTTAACTTCAGAATCTTCAGAATAGTTTGGCACATTTTGCAAAGAAAATTGAAAGTGTATGTGTGTGTGTGCGCGCGCGTGTGTGTAGGTGTGTAGATGTGTGTATGTGGAGCTTTGTGTGTAGGTGTGTGTATGTACATTTTGCAAAGAAAGGTTACGTATTGAACGACCGAGGCACAGCCAACTAACCTGAAGTCTGCAAAGAAGCTTCAAACATGATTACTGGGTGCAATAAATATTTCCAAGCAGTTGGCACAAAATTAAGGAGACCAGGACAATACACAGTACGTTTAAAGGGTGCTATATATTATTGCAATGCATGGAAGGGAGTTGAGGTGAATAGTATCACTCCATTTGGGACAAAAAGAAGATCAGCACAGATGTAGGATCAATATCAACTACCCTTTCAAAGGTCGACTCAGCCTTTCATTCACCAGATGGCATTGGTAAAAATGAGCAGCAGGGCAGATAAGCACCATGCAGGGGCTGCGATTCAGGTGGAGGGAGACAAATCCACCCACCTATTACAGAGGGGATAATTTACACGTGTGCCCCCACATTTCCTACTCCTCTCATTTGGTGTTCCCCCACATGTCAAGCGAGATCGCCGCCTCTGGAGCCATGCATAGCTGCCTTACGGTTAAATTCGACTCCTATAATAATTTGTGATCATCAGTTCATATTATGACTTGTAATCATGCTGTGTTTGTGTCAGTTTGATTGAATAAAGGAAACATTTTTATTTTTGCCGATAGTACAGACATTTGCTAAATAAAAATGCTAGAAAAGAGCTAACACAGAAACAAATGGTGGCACAAATGATTTACAGGTTAAGTTTTCAATTGGTAACATACGATTCTCTCACATTTATAAATTATATGCAGTCAGGCTTATATACATGTACGCACAACCAATAAAAAAAAATTCCACTCACTCACAAACTGTGGGAGAGAAAACTTACAACAGGGCATTGCACAATCTTAAAATAGGCCAATTCTAAACAACTTACAATGAACAATCAGAAATTAAAGTACAAAATATCAATGCAATCATTAAAAAATGTGAATTACATAATTTAAATAGGTTCTGCTACACCTTGGACATCTAACTATGATGTCCAAGGTGTACCAGTAAAATTGCTGTTGGTACAAAGATCCTTAACAGATTTGTCATTACTGTTGCCATAAAAATAAGTTGAACTTCATCACTATGAAATATCCTACACATCAACATTCATGAACACTGTTTGAAGTTGGCTTTGTCTACACAGTAATCCTGATTGTCAACACTGTGTAACCTTCAAGGAAATACAGCATGGTTGTGTGATGATGCAAACCATTGACCAGTGCCAGATTCTTAATTATGTCTGGATAGTCGGATACCGCGGCTGGAAACTGAGGATCAGTTTTGAAACATGAAGTGGTGTAGCTACAGTTTTGTCGATTGATTGATTGATTAACTGTTGTTTGCAGGTAGAGATTCTTTGTCTAAGTCAAGAAAATATGGATGCTGGAGAAGAACCTTTGCTGAGATGCGCAGTGCAGGATCAAACACCAGCATTTTCTGCAATGAAAGCAAAGACAATTGCAACAATAGATACACAGACTACAACTTTGGCAATAATCAACTTTTTTTTCTGCACTTAATGTCTACTGGCGAGAGTCGAGTGTTCTTTTTTCAGTAATTGTCCAAACATATATTGTGCTTCTTCTGAGTACCTCAACTGATCTGAGATAGTTGGTAAAAGGACATGCCATTACTTGTGAAATGATTTTGGAAGATCCAGGGCCCTCATTGTAAGATTTCCAGCATTGAGATAAAGCAGTACTGAGTTTGGGTGCATATCAAAGAGGACTTACCCTCCCCAGCCAAGCGGATTCATAGTGCCATGATAGTGGTCAAAACAGTAATACGAAGCCAAATTCCACAGAATATGGCAAGATGTCTGCATTGGATAAGGTTAAGAACTACAGGAGTAAAGTACACTTGAGAACAAAGGACAATGGATTGCAAGTCTGAGACAATATTTTATAAGTTTTAGTCTGAAATAATCTGCAAATAAATTATTAATATTAATTACTGCACACGTTGAGATGGTCACCTGCATGTTCTGTTCATAATCTCACTATACTGCTATGTATATGAATCGCTGAACCACCATACCATACCAACTATGTCAATAACGATCAAAGTATGGGTAGTGAAAACTCAAGCCAACTCTTTCTGAACAGCACCATCACATCACTCAAAGGTGTTCACATAAAAGATAATTCTGCGAACACTAAATTCTTCCGAAAGCTAAGCCACTGGTATCTTTTCAGAAGCCTATGGCAACTTGCAATGTAACAGCAACAACTGGAATGCACTTTGTACAATACTCTGTCGCTTTCAATGTTACAACTCAAATGCACAAATGTCAAACGAATTTAGATGAAACATTTCAATTCCAGCCAAACATCGTGACTACCTGGAGAAGGTCAAGGCCGAGTGAGTCCAGGTGTCTCACAGTTTCTGGCAGAGTGTTCTTCTTCCAGCATGGAAAATTTGGTTTGTAATCTGGCAAAGATGTTACCCCAGGCCAGGTTTCTTCTGTTGGGGTGCCCAGTGTTCTGTGTACAGTGCAACAGAATGTGATTAGCACCAATGTTGACAAGATTAAAATTGATTAAATTAGTAGCAAAAGTGTCACAAAGTACTTTAAATGAACATTTGCACAATACAGCCACCTAAAGAAAATCTTTTGGTACTATTTTTTAAACTTTAAATTAAATTAGCATTTGAAATTTTCTTTATTAAGTTTTGCATTACTGTAAATTTAATCATTAAACCTCTACCTGCTGTGCAGAGTGACTAATGGATAAAACAGCCCTCTTATCACAGAGGGATGTTAGTGAGTGTGAGCCCAGGTGCTTTGATGTTGTTTTACCTACAATCCCACTAAATACAAATAGATTCAATACTTGATACTGACAGCTTAATTTTAAAGAACAGAAAGGACAATTCTGTAAAGGATCTCCAATGATTCTCCATAGAAGAAGCTTCCGAACCTGTATAAGTTTTCCAGCTAATATTGAATAAGGAGCAAGCGATAATGGTAGCCGTAATTATAGCCAGCCGTGATGAATAAATGCACTTTTGAATGCTGCAAAAATACATGGAAAGCACCAGAGTAATGGCTAAATAATCTGCAAAGAAGAAAGAGGCCCTAATGTTGTAGCTGACCTGAATATTCGAAAGAGTTGATCGATCTCAGAATCACCGTGAAAAAGTGGTCGCTTGGAGGCCATTTCTGCAAAGATGCACCCAATTGACCAGATGTCCACTGGAGTAGAATACCTTGGAGATCCAAGCAGTACTTCGGGGGCACGGTACCACAATGTAACAACCTGATAAATGCAAACCAATATTACTAAATACCATAGCAAGAGCAGCCGAGATCACAGTAATATTATGTTGTGTATTCTGCACAAAGTATTACGAATTGAATCGCAACAATTTATCACTCATTCGTTCAAGGATTTATATAGCAGCTCTTTCAAGAGAATTATTCAGATGTGCTCCAGACTCCTGCATGGCAAAAAAGATCAGTTTTCAAGCACTTATGGAATATGTCAGAAAATGCAGGACTAAGAACATGCCCTGTACAGCATTGTCAGCAGCGAATACTGTGAGAACCTAACACAGGCTGACAAAGATCAAGCAGGTAAGATGAAGCAAGGCCTATCTGGCACCACCATACCAAGGAGGCAGTCATGTGCTCTATATTCTGACAGACAGGATTCCAGCGCAGGACCTCCAGCATGTAATTTGATATGTGACCAAATGAGGTATTTGGCTGATACCTTGAGGAGAGATATATTGATACAGTTGTATCTTTTCTTTAAAAAGAATTACACATGTAATTTCAATGGCCTGATGTCTTCTTTAGCTTTACCTCGTGCGTGTAGACTCGTACAGGTATCCCAAATGCTCTGGCTAGGCCGAAATCTGCCAGTTTAATAACTCCATTGCTGTTAATGAGCAAATTCTGTGGCTTCATGTCTCGATGGATGACACGACGTTGGTGGCAGAAGAGTATCGCCTGTGTCACTTGATAGAGGTAGCTCTATGAAACAAAAGCATACACTCCTAACAATATATATACTCTTTTATTTATGTTCTGAACATATTATGTAGGCTTACAACATTAGTAAACCTACATACGTGGCACATATTCGCAATGTTTAATTGCCATGTGATGTTTGATGTCTTTATGATAAGGTTCAACCTCTAAATTAGCTCATATGAGCAGGCTTTTCTATGGTACCACACATTACAAAGCTTTATGGCAAATTTCATAGCAACAAGTTTCTAATAAAGATTATTGCAAGAACATGAATCCAACAGAGGGTATGAGCTTGCTAGGAACAAAGGTTTTCAATAAGCATGACATTAGAAGCATTTTGCAAAATAAAGATTAAATAGGATGAGAGTGACACCAAGTTGATATCTGTGAGAAACCATAATTAATAGAAACATCATTATCTATTATTTAATTCCACCAATATTTAAATGCTTTAATATTACTAAAGGCCCTTAAAACATATAGGCTGCTTAATACAATATCTAAAGACAGAAGTTAGGTTCAGCTGAACCTATTTTTAATATTTCAAAAGTAATAAGAGCAAAAATAAATTACGATTTAGCATTGTGTTCAATTAATGAAGAAAATCATCAAGAACTACATTAACTGCAATCCCTTCTATGTTAGCTATA
Organism: Bimastos eiseni; assembly: GCA_959347315.1. Taxonomy (NCBI): domain Eukaryota; kingdom Metazoa; phylum Annelida; class Clitellata; order Crassiclitellata; family Lumbricidae; genus Bimastos; species Bimastos eiseni. Next base: position 12,275,150 of record OY365820.1, read on the forward strand.
AAATTAATTAGGTTATAATTTATAAATCTATTAATTTCTGGTGTTTCCATGTGAACCATATTTGATTTGAAGTGAGATAATAGTGAGGCATGCCAATGATATGATATTCCATGATGTCATTTATTGATGTAGTCTCTTGCAGCATATATAAAGAGACTTTGTTTTAAACTCCACCACTGTTTGAATTTTGACAGTGCCAGTCCCAAGCCAGGAGAAAGAAGGAGTGCGGCACTAAATCATATTTGATATGCAACGGTGTCGTTAAAAAAATCGACAATGAGACTTTGTTTTATGTTGCACCTCACTTTCTGTTCAAGGGAAACAATAAATGACATAGTGAGTCATTTGGTGATGTAACACAGTATCCTTACAGACAGTGACTAATACATGTAATTTGTGTATACATAATTATACAGAATATATGTGTTTACATAAGTGTCCGTCTGAAATTTAGAATGGTGATTAGTGTTACCCTATCACAGACCTCGGCAGTGTGCAATATGCAATCGAAAAGAAATGAATTCATCACAATTTTTCAGAAGTGACAAACATTTCCAAAGATATTCTGCAAGGCTTTTAGTAACAGAAAAACAATAGTAACACAATATACAATGATGGTGACATGCTCATGGCAAATTGTGACACACAAAACAGCAGCATATTACTAGCAATTTCAATTACTAGACAGTGAGTCCAGTTCTTCCTCTTGTCCACACATCTTCCTGTTACAGCAACCAATAACCAAATCTAACTTTAGTGGGAAAATTCAATATTATATAAATGTATTTATGCGTGCATGTATGTATGATGCATGTATGTATATGTAATGTATGTATGTATGCTGGATGTGTATGCACGTATGCATGAGGACACCTATTATCCCATCCATTAGAAGAATTAGAGGTGTCTTAACCCTTTAAAGGTCAGCACCTAGTAAAAGGTAAGGCACAATCAATAATGTTGGCCATTAAAGGGTTAAGCCAGCATAAGTGACAGCCATGGATTGGAAGTGTACTCATTGCTGTGATTTTGATAGGGTGCAGGAGGAGCAAGCAGAAATCCTGACACAATTTCCGCCCCTTTTGGGGTTTGAACCTCGACCTCACGGTTGACAGTCCAGCATGCTAGCAATTAGCTTATCAGACTCCCCTGCAACCTATTAAACATCTAGAAAAGCACAAATTCTGACTTTATTGATACCTCTGCAGCATCTTCATTAGAAATAATAACAGTGCAAGGCCTGAAAAAGTTCACTTATACCATTATACCATCAATAACTTTATGCTTCATAGGCTGTTTATCCACATTACAAGTGTTATACACAACTTCAAATTTTAAATGAATTGCTGTTAACGAACAGCTACTCAACCATCATTTATTCACAGCTTCAGTTACTCAATCATCATTAATTCGCAGCTGAGACAGAGATATTTAAATGCTTCCTGAGAATTTATCAGTTTAATTAGAACTTTGTAAGTTGGAACACGGTTCATTTAGTTCAAAAGTTTTATAATTTATCGTTCAGCAGAATTTACCTTAACAAGCATTTTATCCATGGTTTCATTGGCTGGGATTGAATCCATATATTTCTTAAGATCCATTGAAAGATATTCGAACACAAGATAGAGCTTGCCATCTTGTAGAAGTACATCTTCAAGACTGCATCAACAACGAGCAAAAGAAAACAAAATATGACACCATTATTTAACCAAGAAATTAAATTAAAAACTCTTTTAAGTATCTTGAAGACAACTGCATTTTTAAGACGTCCTTAAAGGTGATGTATTAATGTTGAGATACACACATACCATTTACCTGCAAATCTATGTAAAGTACTGGAAAGGCAAGTTTATATGGTGCATGGTGAATGTATGGAATGTGTGGCATGGTGGCCAATTGGTTAGAGCGGTCTGCCCATAACGCTCAGTGTGCACTGAGTGAGCCTGTTCGACCCTTGTCCGAGGAGTTACTGTGTAGGGACCTTGAGCAAGTCCTTTGCGCACAATTGCTCTGCACTACAACTGCAGTTGTGCCATCGAGGCGTGCGAGCACTTCTGCATTAAATTGTAAGAAGGGCAATGAATGAATGAATAGAAGTTTATGGAAACCATCACTGACAATTCATTACAAAGCAAAATAACATTCATCTGTTTAAGTATAACTAAGTAATAAAGTCAAGCAGTTAACTAAATAGTAGAACATGGACAACATATTAAATTACAGTAGGATGGCAAAAGACAGATGACCAACCAGACAATGTTTGGATGCTGAAGCTCTTTAAGAAGTGAAATCTCTCGAATGGCGGTCGATGGAACACCCTCGTCTTCGGTCTCCAGTCGTATCTTCTTCAGGGCAACCGTTCGCTTTGTCTCTCGATGCACTGCCTTGTAAACTATGCCATAAGTCCCTGCACGAGAAATTAGGCAATGCTCTTAGAATCAAGCATTTAAAAAAATGCAGCCAACAAGGAAAATTACACAGAGGGTGGTTCACCCTGTATATTTGCACTTCAACAATAGTGTTATTCTTACACAATCAAGGCAATTATGTTATTATCACAGGAAATCATCATGATTATGTAACACCATTGCTCTGCGATGTGTTGCATTGGCTTCCAGCACAGTACCATATGAACACAAACTTTCCCTACTGGTGAACATATGTCTGTGTGGAGTGGCACCAGTGTACCTTTGCAGCTTTATTCATAGTCGGTCGGTCGGTCGGTCGGTCGGTCGGTCGGTCGGTCGGTCGGTCGGTCGGTCGGTCAATCAATGAAAACCTGTATATAGTTCCCCTTCAATATGTCTACTGAATGGCATAAGTTTGTCATCGACCACAGCAAGGCGCTCCTTGAGATCCGAGGTAAAGGGTGATCTACAGATGTGGTACCAAGAACGGGCTTTGGCGATAGTGCCTTTTACCTTCTCTGTGGCTGGACTCAGGTGCTGGAATGGTATTCTACCTTCAATATGTACTGCACCTACTATTAAGACATTCAAATTCAGGCTTTAAATTAAACAGGTGACTCACCTTCGCCAATTTTTTCTATTCTACTATAATCTTCCATCCTTGAGTGCTTCTACAAAAGCAATAGAAATAAAAATACTAGAAAATGCTCTTAAAAAATTCAGTAAAATGAGGCAGCATCTTAGTATTATCTAGGTTTGCAATTATAAAACATTAGTAATGTTTTTAACATATATTATATGCATAATATCAAGAATTTCCATAACATCAAATTTCAAGAATTTCAATTGTTATCTAAAATTTCATATTAAGTAACCGTTAAAGACTGGTGCATATAGTCTCAAGTCTACTAATTTTCTCTGGTAGAACGCACTGGCTAAGTCTTCTTTACATCGCAAATTAAAATGCGTGCACGATACACATCCACTATCATTAGTACCACCTGATCACGACTGCAGCGCCTAAGATAGCACTAGGCTAATTGACAGAAACAGGCTAATTTTTTTATACACTTAGCAAACGAAAACAGCGCTGGTTAAGCAGACTAGTCTAGCCACATTCAATGGTGATCGAAGTCCGAATATATACGATCGATATACCGAAATCATGTTACAGACATCTCGCTTTCTGGGAGCAGTTATAGTTTCATCGCGCATGTATTTGCAAGAAGAAGACAAGTACTGACATGTTCCGTGGCGCCCATGATTCGATCAATACGTAGGTCTAAACACGCTTACAGCTTTAAATGTCATCTCTCTGCATCGAATTAATGTGCGATTACTTACAGCGGAAGTCATATCATAATCAGTGCTGTTGCTAATTCGAAAGGCTTTGAAATAAAAGGAATGAAACTATATCCAGGCTTCCTCAATCCGCGTCGTTGCTTGGCAGCGCTGTTAAACGAACACCTGCAGATGTGTGCATCGCTGAACACGCCGCGGCTGTGAGTAAGGAAGTAGGTCCACATAATTCTAAATATAGGGCCTTCCCTTTTAAAATGCTTTTGTAAAATGTGACTTTTTGATTCTTTAACGGCGACTACGAGTTGCATCTGTTATTTGTACATTATTGTATACGCTCGACGTTGTTGGGTGTAGGCCTGGTCGTGCGTAAGAACTGAAGTTACAATGGGGCTAAATTCAAATCGACTTATGAGCATTTCGCCCGATACAGATGAACGTTTGACCTCACGACGTATCCTCGACTTCCTCGTCATCCACCCACTATGTTTCTCAACTTCAGAGCGCTCCGACTTTTAGAATAGCCAAAAATTTGCACCAGAGGTTATTTGCTGCTTATGCGATTGCAGTTAGAAGTTAGACCTAAAACTAGAAGCGAGCAGTCAATACAGCTCTGAACCCAAGTTAAAACGGGTGAAATAGGCCTACAAGACAGCGAAGGAGATGGTCACTGGTCAGAGGTGTTCGTTACGTACGGACGTAGGCAAGGTGTATGCGCTTTATGATAACGAAATGTAAACCTTCATTTAACTTTAAAAGCCGTGCTATGATAAAAAGAACATATGTTTGTAAATATAATGCAGATATGAATTATATTCGTGTCTGTTATTACTTAAAAAAAAAGCTTCTGGGCCGGTCAGTTTGCCGACAAACTGAATGACGAGCTACCACTGTCCTGCCAATCAAACCTGAACTCATCGGAAGAGGGTCGAACCCGCTCAATCAGCGCACACTGAACGTTACGGGCTGACCGCTCTGACTGATCGGCCACCGTGCCACACCTTTGATCGTTGCTTTTAATTGCTGTCACACATTAAATAATTTTTCAGAGAGAAAAGGCAGAACTTCCTCGCATTGCAGTGGCGCAACTAAGGGGTGCTGGGTAAAAAAAGTCGACCCGTGCAATTCATCCAAATCCGATGAGTTTTTGGGTGGGATGGGGTGGGGTGGGGTGTAAGAATTGCTAGTGAGTACAATCTCCACCATGACGACGTTGTAGACGGCCGCCAGATAGCGCTAAAGTGACCCGAGAGAGGAGGATGTTCACGCTACGCCTGTGAAGTGAAATAAATTCGTCGAGCGAACTATAATCGAGGACTCGGGAGACGCTGACCAAAACCGCTTAGCGCAAGGGAGGGAGAGAAGGTCAATCAAACTTCAGATCGCCTGTCAATCTCGAGAAGTTTGAATGAACGACGCCCGGAAACGGTGAGGCGTGGATGGAAGGATGGAGCGAGCATCCAATGGGATGCGAACAAGGGAGGAGCTGATACATCGGGAGGACAGGGACATATACGTGGAGGGGGGGGGCGAACGGAAGACTGTAATCTGCCTTCAGCAACTTTAATCGCTGGTAAAGCGGAAATGTTACGTATCGGACCAAGGAAATTTCAAGGACCTTTTCCGACAAACAGGGACAATCGATCGTTTCAGAGTTCTTGGTATGACAGATTTAAGTGGCTGGATTACAGTGGGGAAAATGACGGGGCTCAATGTTTCTACTGCAAGCTGCTAAAGCCATCTGTTGAAAAAAATGATGTGTTCAAGCTTGGAACAGTTAATAGCTGACAAAAGTTTTTAGAAAAAACAAAAATACACGAAGTGTCAGCAGATCACAAAGTCATATGCTACAATGACGCCAACAGCATAATTATTTCAAGCGAAAACTGTGAAGACACTGGTCGAGAGAAACTAGTCAAATGCAGTGACTTAGTATGATGTGGGGGCATATACGTCTGGCTGTATGTCTGCGTGCCTGCATCTTGTTGTTCGCTCCTGATATACTTTAACTGAGGCGACTGTGCCATCAGACGATCGGTCTCTTCCTCTGTCGTTACCACCATATATAGTTCATCAGTTTGGCTGTTCCCGCCTAGACTACTGCAACTCGATCACTTCGAATGGGTAATGGGTCTATACCCAAACAACGTCTTTCTCCCCTTCAATCGGTCTTAAATGCTTCAGCTACATGTATACTCATAGCCCGACTCCCTCGCTTTGTACACATCTCTGTATGCCTGAAGTCTTGCACTGGATTGTTTCCTGTAAAAGCACGTATCCACTGCAAGATCCTTTTTATAGTTTCCAGGGCCCAGCTAGGCTGCGCCCCGGTATATCTCTCTAACTATTTGCCAAATCCGTTATCTGTAACTTCATCTCGTTCTTTGCGCTCTGTTGATCGTCTTGATTGTTTCGTTCTTAGGACTAAGATTGCCCTCGCCCAACACCAGTTGGGTCCATATACTTGGAATGACCTTCCTCCATCTTTAAGGACTAAACTAACGACTGGATTCTCTAGAATTGGCTTCTCGCTCTTTAAAAGACGTTTCTTTTCCCCCGCAGTTTTTGTGCTGACAGCGCCTCTGAATAGTTCCTCTGCGAGAGGCGCTATATAAATCTAAAGATTCGATAGCTGAAATGTTCCAACGGTGTTTGAAACAAACACGCATACATACATGTAATTTCTAGACTTCGACCAATATAAACACCTACGGCCGCGATCGCATGATCGTGTTATTCCACAGGAATAACACGATCCTATTACTAGTATGCTGAACCTTTCGAATTTGTCGTGCACTAAAGTGCGAATAAACAGTTGGTCAAATAAGGGATATACTTACTTACTTACATACTCAGAAAACTTTGCGAAAGGTCAATTAAATGACGCAGTATACCTATAGATTACGTCTACGTATCGTCTCACGCATAGCTGCTTGAAATAAGACAGACCATTGACGTCATTACAAAATAATAGCGTTGCACCGCATGGGTGTCCATGGAAACGTTGGACAGTGGCATTAAATTTTTAAAATGTGAAATTTTTAAAAAAAATCTGCAGATATTCATCGAAATTCTTCCTATTTCTGCAGTGCCAACAGATGTTTCGACTGAATCTTCATCGAAGTAGAGCAGGTAGTCTTAATTTATTATAAAACACCTTTTTTGATCGAAATTTCCAATTTAGAGAACGATGCAACGATCTGCAGGCCTAGGCTAAAATTTTCGAAGAAACGCCTTCTTCGATCACACCCATTATGGCTTCCGAAGGGCCTCAAGAAATAATTTGTATGCTTTTAAATTTAAGTTTTAATAATTAAAAAAATGTATGCTTGAGTTTTATTTGAATAAGCTATAATATTATAGTGATAGTCAGTGAGTTTTTATACGACAAGATACATTTTAATGATGAGGTTTTTATATTTCATCTTTGAATTTAATTTGATATTTAAATTCAGTTGAATAAGTTGATCAAAGTAGCCTATGCTTTTATAGTTTTGTATTTAAGTTTATTTATTTAATTTCTTATGATAATTGTTTAGGCCTATATCAAATTAATTCTTTATTTTATTTTGAGTAGACTAAGTTATCGAGACTCGGTGACTTCTAAGCGCAATAATAATTTTTTTGCACTAAGCCATTTTATTTTTTGCTTTTGAATGCATCGGAAAACGATTTGCTTCTTTCGACTGGAGCCACGAGGAGGACGATGATTGAACGGAAGAATCTCGGGCGCAGGAGGTGAATTTTGAATTATGCTGATGTTTCAAATGGGTCTATCAGCTTGGCTTGTAGGCTTAGGCTAGTTATGTCATATGAAAAGTCTTGAAATAGTTCGCAGGCCGTTTAGACTCGCTGACTTATAGGACTAATTGTAGTTCTAGGCCTATATAACGAATACCGGCAAGCATACACAGCCATTTAATTAAGCAGCCTAATTGACTTTAGAGATACTTTAAAATACGTTCACCTCTAAATAGCATGAATAACTTACAGAAAGCCAATGGGTGACTTCAGCTATCAGTTTAGCTGTTATACGCGTAATCTCGAGATTTCTACAGCGTCCACAAATTCCCTAGCACGACCTCGCTATAAAGTAGTTCTTATGATTCCAAAAGGTTGAGTTATAGGGCCTATTGGAAATTTCAAGTGTAGTGGGTGATCTTTCTTGGCTTGATTGTATAGACCTAAGCTCATTGTTTATTTAATAATTGGCTGATACTTAATTGCAACTTCAATTCGTTAATAAACTGTTTCATTTTACAATTTGATCTTGCTTATAAAAAATTGTCATTTGCAAAGAAGAATAATGCATGTTTGGTTATTCATTTTATCTATAATGCTCCTATAGCCAAAATACAGAAATTTGTTGACAGTAGAATATTCATCTTTGCATGCAAAGTAGTTTAGTGGTTGCCTGGTTGGTCTACAATATTGAAGTCGGGGCTCATATAACTGCCGGGGTTCAAATTTGATTGGAAATATCTGTTAGGACATGCGCCTACTAGCCGACTCCTCTGTAATGAGAAGTTCCTAGCACGGAAGACTTGCGTTGAGTTGCTCTCTTGATGATGGAGGCTGATGAAAGACTGTGTTGCTCTGTAGTTCTACATAGGACAACAGCTAGGTCTCGTGCACGCTCGATCTTTCTTCCGTTATGCAAATGACAGTTTTTCCGTTATGCAAATGACAGTTTTTCCGTTATGCAAATGACAGTTTTTTATGCCCGTAGGCGTTACCATTATTTTCCTTACAATGTTTTGTCGACTTTAAGAAACTCAATTAAAGCGCTATGTAAATTTACACAACATCAGCGTATTGATAATTTACACAAGTCAGAGAACTCCGGCAGTTCTGATACTTCCCGCCCTTGCCGCCTGTCAGCTCTGTCAGCTCTGGCACCGTCAATCCATGACAGGTCGTTTCTTCTGACCGTCACTATATTTTCTATGTGCTCTACATATCTGTCCCGACTTTTAATCTCCTTTTGGATCTTTCAATTCTGGTGAGTTTGCCAGGACTGGAAGCTCCGTAAGACATGGCACCGTCGCCACACACACCGCAAATCTGTTATCTGATATGTGGCTCTAGCTGTTGCTCTCGAATTATATTCGAGGACAACAGCTAGTCCGTCCGCCTGTCAGCTCTGTCAGCTCTGGCACCGTCAATCCCTGACATAGTCATTTCTTCTGACCGTCAGTATACTTTCCATATGCTGTCTGCCAGGACTTTAATCTGTCTTTGGATCATTTGCTTGCTTCGAGACCTTTGATGCAGTGAAGCACTGGAGAGTGACCCTCGCAACTCGATGGATCATAATTCCGGACAGGAGAGATGAAGACGATCCAGTTACCGACTCTCGTGGATGCATCTAGGTTAGTTTGAGTTTTTATGAAGCTTTAAGCCGAATCCGATAGATTGGTTGTTGATTAATTTTTCAAGCTGCATAGAAAATGCTAATGACCTGGTATCGATCAAGGTAATATTATCCAGAGTTATCTATGTAATACTATCCAAATTATCTAAGCATGCGTTAGACCTCGCTGCCATTAATTGTGTTTCCCTCCTTCTCTTTCTGGGCCGCCACCTGCATGCCGCTCGTCTCTCTATTTACTCCTGTAGGCCCTATCTATACACTGTTGTGGCGTAAGACTTACTTTCAACTTGCATGTCCTCTGTATTCTGGCTTTCTGTTTTCGGTCTGTTGGAGTTGTGCTGGATCGTCCATTGGATGATGAATTTTGATGGTGAATTCACTTGAATTAAGTGACCATGGATCGATGTCTCGGACATTAAGAGTGACACCGACGCTAAAGAATGAATGTATGTATGTATGTATGCATGCATGCATGTATGTATGTATGTATGTATGTATGTATGTATGTATGTATGTATGTATGTATGTATGTATGCATTAGGCTATTTTTATAGCGCCTTATAAGAACCTCTCGAAGGCGCCAAACCTCTCGAAGGCGAATCCATTGGGTTAGATTATGTTAACAACTTAATATTTTAATACTGTCTTTCTCCGATTTCGGTGTAATATGTCGTACTCCCAGTTTTACCTTAGATCTCTTAATTTCTATTTTCTTTTATTTCTTAATTCGACTCTGTCTTCTTTTTAGAGTCCTCTTTTATTGCTGCCTTTTTTAGGGATTGCTGTGAATGCACGTGTGTTTAAGATCCGTGGTTTTTTTCATTGTCTCTGTTGATTGTCTTCACGCATAAACAATTCATTGACTTACCATTTTAGATACCTACATACATCGGTTGAGAATGGCCAACCGTATGCAAATCTGCTGCCAAGTCTTGAAGAGCCACCTGCCCACCTTACATGCAGCACACGATGGCATTACGAACAGCAAGATCTGCTGCTTCTGTCGAACGAATCGGTTTATTTAGTCTGAAATTAAGAGATCATCACCATGGAGTTCAAAGATAGTTCGGTGTTGACCTGAGGTCTGCGATCAACACACAACTGCCTTCTAAGTCCATGCTTGAGAAATGTGATAGCCAAATGCATCACATTTCTCTGTAGGGCCTTAGAATCAAAATAAATGCATCTGGGTAGTCCACTCACGGCAAGTCTCTCAAGCAGTTTTACTTTCCACTTTCACCTTATGACTCGAAGGTAACCAAATCGTCACGTATCATTAAGCCCTTTCGCGCTTTTTAATGACAAAGGTGATTATAAATCTCTGTGTCGTAGAAATTCCTATCGCTGGCTTATTTTAACTACATCTCTCGTTCTCAATACTCTCTGTGCATCTCCCTTGTTATTGTTTTTTTAGAGTTTTACTTTCAGTTTCATGCTTATTGAATCTTTGTCAACATAACCACTTTAGTCGTCGCACTAGTATTTCTTCTACTTGTCTGTCTTTACCTATTTATCTGGCTTTGTCTATATATGTATAGGCCTATATGTATATCTATCGGCCTCTATGTATGTATGTATGCATGTATGTATGTATGTATGTATGTATGTATGCATGTATGTATGTATGTATGTATGTATGCATGTATGTATGTATGTATGTATGTATGTATGCATCTTTGTCTGCCTGTCTGTCTGCCTAATTATATGCATGTCTGTCTGTTCACCTGCCTATCTGTCTGCCTGCATCTCTATCTACCTGTGTGTCTGTGTGTCTGTCTGTCTATCTCTCTGTCTGTCTATGTATGCCTAAGTGCCTGTCTATCATCGATCTTTATATTCTCTGTCTGTATCATTCTTTTTAATGTCACTCTTCTCTTTCCGTCTGTCTCTGACATAATATATCGCTTGCTTGTTATACTAATCCATCCCTTTTTCCCTCTATGTCGCTGATGTCTTGTCCTCTCCCTCGCTTTTTCGACTTTCCAATTCAATTTTATATATTATACCCTGTCATCTTTTATTCGCCCAATTTTTGCTTGACAGGCTCTGCTTCATAGCTGTGTATTTCTGCTCTTTTTACATATTCTCAAGTCCCTGAGTTGCGACTCTACATGTTTCGTACCAACGGGAATGTTTGTCTTTCGTTTCCATCCAAAAGTAAAAGCAAATGATTCAAATTTTATAATATTCAAGTCCTAATGGTAAACCAAACTGGCGACGAAATCTTACTGCTTGGGAGCTGAAGTGAAGGGACTGCGGAGACCTTTGTCAACACCTCCACGTGGTGGTTTCTGGGCGTGCAATCAACCAGTTGGCTGATTGCATGGCTGATTGCATGGCTGATTGCATGGCTGATTGCATGGCTGATTGCATGGCAAAGATTGACAACATACAAAACAAACATCAAAATGCATAACTTTATTTAAAACCTTCACTCAATTAAACAAGTTATACATACTTAGCATTAATTGTTGCCACAATTTAACATCAATTATGATCATTGCATTCTTACTTTTTAGATTGTTCACTTTTTACGCTTTGTGTCATTTTTGGGGTTGTGGTACGTGAGGCAGACATTCTATAACACACAGGCAGGAATCAATTACTCCGTCAAAGCTCTTCAAGGCCACAAAGAGTCGTTGCACGTCGGCAATGTGAACTAAGGGTTGCAATCGCAATCGAAGAAAATGGAGAGTGTAGATTGAATAGACGAAGTAGAGCTGGGTCTTAATGGAATATCCATTGAACAGGATGACGAGATTCATGCTATGCTCCCCTATTTATTCCACGAAGGAGCATTTTGCTTTTCCATAAGAGAATGAAGAAGCATAAAGTTTTGGATCGTTTCAAGTTAATGTTATTAAACATAATTCTTTTAAACATAATTTTTTTAAACATAATTTTTTTAATAAATATAATGATTATACCAGAGCTTTTCATCTTGTGGAATGCATAATGAGTGAAGAATTATACTTTCCTTCGTTCTAATATATAGTTTTAAGTATCTTTCTAGTTATAATTTTCCTTTTTGACAATAAGACGAAAATTTGCACATAAAATTATGGACATCTGTTTTTTTCTTCTGGGATGGGGAGCAATGTGACGTCATATTGGAGGGAGATTATGACTTTTGTGACGACGCGTGACGAGAAAGGAGGGGTCACAAATCTTGAGTACCCTTGTATATAAAAGTTGACAAACAAAATTGAAACTGATCCACATCCTATGAGTTTCCTGTTTTGAAGGAGCTAGGGGTGCTTTCTTTGCAATGCTTCATGTCGTCGGCGTTTGCAATATGAGGACCCCCTAGAAAAATGTTCTTGTTGCGCCCCTGCTCGCATGGTTGCTGGACATGCCATTTTCAAGTGACATTGCAGCGCATGTTAATTAACCAACTGAATTTGAGGTTGCTGGGTTAACTTCTCATTCTGCAACTGAATGTGCTTCATGTTTTGATCAATTTATCTAGGATATGCAAACAAACTTCTTCTGTAACAACCTTAATAAATCAAAGTTTAGGACCAAGATAATAACCGATAACCTCCTGGATCAACTAATCGTAATCGTAATCTATAGGCCTCCAAGCTTCTTAAGTGCCAATAGAAAGCTAAGCGTAGGGCATCAGCTAATTCACGAGCACCGCGTCAAATCAAATGGATTGTCTAAATGGTACATGTAGTCCAGAGGAGCTCGAGGTCAGATTTGCAGAGGAGTAGCTGTTAAGGCGGATGTCGTTTGTCGTGAGAGTTGAGAGGCGGAGAATCGGGTGAGTCAGGGTGTGAGTTCTTGAATAGATAATGCTTAATAAGTTTTGAGGAAAGTCTATGGGGTGATAGCTGTAGGCCTAGGGAAGCCTATAGTGCAATTGAAAAATCTGCGGAATATAGAGGGGAGTTCGTTACAGATGCGTGGTGCCGTGTTGGATAGACCCTGTGGCTCGTTTGAAGAACTCAAGAAAAGTATTACCCAGATATGCGTCCTTAGCTGTCAAGATGCAGAACCAGGTTGTTCACTATTTCGTCACCACGACATTTTTTAAAGACGAATACATGGATAAGTTTACGAATTGCTTAATCTCATTGGATGTAACTTGATGTTCGTTGAACTGTCAATTTTCTTAGATATTATGTATACATTATGCCTAAAACTAGAGGCCTGTAGTTGCCATAAGTAATGAATAGCAGGATTAACTGAAAAACTGCATTTGTCGTGCTCGTAAAAGTTGCTAAACCTGGCAGTGCGGTTCCTCTCCGAGAAAGGATGGCACTAGGCTAAAAGAAATTGGATTAGTAATCGAAATGCACCCACGTACTTCCAATTTAAGAAGCTATCCAGTACGTTGTAGTAGCTACTTTAAGAACTGTTGAAGACCTGCCACGCGTGCTTTATTAATGATAGTAGTGTTTCAATGGGTCGCTTACATGTAGGCCTAAGCTCGCCTCTGAGTAGATATCTTTACGGGGCGCTATATCAAGTCTTATTGATTGAAGTTGTACTGAAAATGTAAATGTTATCAGTTAGTAAGTAATAATAATTGATAGCCTCTTTTCTATTCAGCTGACAAACCAGCCATTATGGAATTGAGACAAATAAGGCGACCCTAATTAAGCGAGTCTTGTGCCATTTTTTGTTCTTCCTTACTTCCTAGAGTCCTAGACAATGCACGGAAATACACATTGTGATGTGATGATTTTAATACGCATTGTGCATTTGGGATGAATAATATGATGTCAGTAGGCCCTATATTAAACAGTTAAAAGTTATTTCAAACAAATTAGCCTCACTCAAACCTAATCTTATTCCTATGATCTGAATTCTATAAGTATAACTCGAGGACACAGGATATCAGAAGACGAAAGGAACATTCTTCAGTGTACACTGAAGAATGCCTGCCCTATTACGCAATAGTTGTAGACTTATGGAAGGTGAGAGGGGAAGTGAAGGAAAGGGAGGTTGAGGGCAAAATGGAGGAAAGAGAGGTTGAGGGCAAAATGGAGGAAAGAGAGGTTGAGGGCAAAATGGAGGAAAGAGAGGTTGAGGGCAAAATGGAGGAAAGAGAGGTTGAGGACAAAATGTATAAAAAGAGGTTGAATGAGTAATGGAGGAAGGGGAGGTTGGGAGCAAAAAGGCGGAAATGTAGGTTGAGGGCAAAATGTTGTCAGTTGATTAGACCTTACCTACAATGCTCTCGCCCTTCCTTACCCCCATTAACCGACAAAATCGACACATTACACTAAAACGGCAAATGACAAAGATCGCTCCTTCAATACGGAGACCAATCCCAGGACCGTTAAGACCGAGACCAAGACCAATGCATTCGAGATAAGCCCAAAACCGATGCATTCGAAACCAAAACCAAGACTGCAGTTTTCCTGTCTCGAAACCAAGACCGCGGTCTTCGAACCACATCAATGCCTGTCTGCTACAATTGATCGTCAGTAGGCCTATAAATTTTGAATGATGCTTCATCGGCCTACAGTTGCCTACCCATTGCGGAAACAATAGCAAGGCCTGTATGGTATATATAATGACTTGACTGACAGATATAAATAATTGAAAACCGAGATGGATTGAGTCAATGCGGTCTCTAATGAACACATACATGTATGTATACATACATGTATACATACATGTATGTATTGTACGTCTAAACTTAAATTTTAGACATTGACAGTCTATCAATCAATCAATTTGTTTATTTGCAACCATAATAATCAGTTTGATCACGGCAAAAATAGAGAACATAGCTTATAAGTCCGTAAATAGAATAGAATAGAAAAAAACTAAGGGCTACTTATTAGGGAGCCCCGAATAGGATCGAAATTGAAAATTCCCCTTGAAAGGACACCTGAGTAGCAGACTTACCTAAAATTATCCAACGAACCGATTATTCTTACCATCCATGCAGCTTTGCGCTAAATTTAAGTTTGAGTTCAGCGGTCTCGCTACTTAACAAGTATTTAAATAGAATTACCTCTTTACTGAGCGGCACGCATGTCATCCTTGTCACGGATGCGTCGTTAAATAAACTTATTACACAAATTACTGAGCGGTGAGTTTAACTAGGCCTTAGGTCTATATACATGCATATGTAGGCCTAAATGTCCGGGTCGCCGATCTTTACGTTCAGCCTCTCAGCATACTCTCTTTGTATCTTTTGCTCGCAGAACCATGACACAGTCCAGGGCGTTCGCCATCGCTGGCCCCACAGCGTGGAAAAGCATCTCTCCGGTCATCCACTCCCTTCCTTCCTAGAGTACCTTCTGTTACATTTCATCGACAACTCAAGGCTGTATATATATATATAATATATATAATCCAGGATTCGGTATATATATTATATATATATATTATATACATATATTATATATATATATATTATATACATATATTATATATATATTATATATATATATTATATATATATTATATATATGTATGAAATACAGTGTGTATAGAGAGCGTCAGAAGTTTGCAAAGCATACGCATATTTTGGCCTTTATCTTTCACACCGACCTTGCTCTTGTGTGCTACGCTCACACGACAGCGTCATCCAACAATGGGCGCATTATCATTGCTATCACTGGAACGGATAGATTATTTAATCAACCGGATCACGGCGGCTGTCCGATTGATCACCGTTTGCCCTTTGTTGTCATTGCATGACGATACGTGAACAAAGCATCGAGATCATCAGATGCGCTTTTTCTATTTTCGATTCAGTCGAGTATTGTTTGCCACCCATTCGAAACGTACTTTAAACAAGGTCTACGCAAAGGTAAACCGCCCACCTTAGCCACTGACAAATTTGAAGCTAAAACATTTATATTTAAATATTTTCATACAGTTCCATGTTCCTCTTACTACCTACCTGATCTCACTGTACGTGTATATTTTTGTTTAATGAGAAACAAACTGATAAACCGCAGTAAGTTACAGAAGGTCAATGTTCGTAATCCGCGACCAAATCGGCGGGGGTCATGACAGATACAATTAAACATACTTTTTAGTCTTTGCTGCAAATTTGAATTTATGGAGATATAACTTCTATCGTCTTTTGCTGGGAGAGTAAACGGGTAAAGTCTAGGGTGTAGTTTATGGCTTCTGTGGACGACCGGCGGGAAGAGGCGTCGGTAGACATGCGCATCAGTCGCCATCACAGCTCGCAGGAATCGCTGGTCGGCCGTCTCCGCCAAGACAGACATCGGAACAGCATCCGGAGAGAGGAAACACATTCTTAGCATTCTCTCCAGGAATGTCTCGATCGACCCCGATCCTCAGCAGATGTTAAGCCCCACCATGCTGGTGAGGCATAGAGGAGTCGGGAGATAGTGGTGGCCTTGGTGACAGTATGAAGGCCCTCGAGTGAGCTCCAGTGCCACCTATATAAGGACCCGGAGAGTATGCAGAGATCCTGCACAGATGCACATACATGTGTATATAGGTATACATACATACATACATACATACATACATACATACATACATACATACATACATACATACATGTATACACGTGTACAATATATATATATACATATATACATACATACATACATACACACAATCATATATACATGTAAACATGTGTATATATGTGGGCTATACCGAGGTTTGTCATCAGTCATTAGTTTATTACCAGCATAATGAATTGAGGCGTCTTAGAACCGTTAGGAGATGGTTTGTATTCCGCAGTGTTTACCACCACGATGCATGCATGCTTTTGCTTACACATGCATCGATTATTGTAATTATCTGCTATATATTGGGCTCCCTAAAGCCCTGAGCAATCTGTCATAAATGCTGAAGATAGGCGAATTGCACGTCTTCCTCGATAATCTCATATCTCAACTTAGGCCCACATGGTTTTCATTTTTTGTCTCGAATCAAATAATAACGTCTTGATTTTGGTTGGCAAGTGACAGCAGGTTTAACGCCTCGATGCTTCTTTGACTTGATGTGTGAACTTCTCTCTGCTAGTTCTTCTTGCCCTATTCACTCTACTGATCAGCTTGATCTTCTTATACCGCGGTCTCGAACTTTCTTATTCCAGAACCGGACTTTTGCAGTAGAATAGAATGTTTCACCGTTTACTTACCTATCCCAACAGTCCGGATAGGATTCTTGTGGGGATCTGACCTTCGTTTGTCAAAGACCTTCCTGTTCATGGACCTGTCACGCTGAGAGCGAGTGTGCTCATGATTATGGCTATGATAATTATTGATTGGTTCTCTGAAGCACCGCCAGCTTTGCATTCAACAGTCTATTGTTACGCTTTTGTGACGAATGTTCTGGTTGATCGTATTAGAGGATCAAATGGTACTGCATGAGGCGTAGTTTCATGATCCTGGTGTATAATGACGTACGCGTCACACGTCAAATTTATAAAGCACACCCAATAGCTGGATGCTGGGCACCAGCCTATTCACGAGCTCGGAGTCGTATCACGTTCAGAAGCGTTGCAATTGTGTTTCGTAGGTCAAGAGCGCCACCTTCTGACAGAGATCGATATTTGGAGGAGGTACGAGTTCTGCTGCCAGATAGACCAGAAGGAGGCGGCAAAACAGCTGCGAATGCGAGTATTCCAAGTGAAGTATACGCTACACCAAAGGGTTGGTTATCTGAGAAAAAGCTTTACAGATTGGCTGACAGTTATTCTTCGACTTCGCTTCACCGTCATTCTCGAACAAAGACACAACAATTAAAAAGTATGTATACTTTGACGCTCAATCGAAATTAAAAGAGCTCAACATTGATATTCAAAAACAATTATTTCTGCGTTTCATTCATCGGCGAAGAACGTGACCGATTTATTTCATTGAGCTAAAACTGTCGATTGAATGCCTTTAATTCATAGGAGATCGTTGTCTTTCATAGTGTCTTTCACGGGTAGGAGATCGATCAGTGTCTTTCACAGTCCAAAGTTCTGAATTCATTACCTCACGCCGTTCGTGCTGAGTCTTTAGCTTCTTTTCGATCTCGGCTTCCAACCTTTCTATTTACCCTTGCCTATCCTCTGTAGACTGATTTTCTGTATCTTCGGACTAGCCGTTTGGATTTGACCTGATTTCGGATTTGTTTTGATGCGCCGTAGGTTGATGCCCTGTGCATTATCATGGCGGCGCTATAGAAGTTTCTATGTCATAGTGATAGTCATTTATTGTTGTGTTGCTGCTAGATATAAACGTAGTCATGTAGACCAATTCGTGACAATCTGGACCGGCTATGAATTGGAAAGCGATGGAAAAGGGTAGGATAAAAGAAACATTAATCATATAATTACGATGTTCATTATCCGGCAATGTACTCAGAATTGCCTTTATTATGTTGGTTGATTGGTAGTATGGTGAAAGTGAGCAGAGGAACGGTGATCTTGCTGTCTCTTGTGGCTACTGTGTGTAAGTTGGTCAACTGCGCTGAATATGCGGCAGTGTACGATGCTGATGGGAATCGTCAGTGTGCAGTCGGCCAATCAGATGATGTCCATCTTTCGACCAACACTACGACTAGTGAATGCTTCAGATTATGCGATGATGACCCAAGATGCGTCGTCTTCAATCTCTACGATAATACCACCTGCGAGATATTCACTTGCCCGTCCGAGTTTATCCGTGGTTACCAGGTTGTTCAGTCCTGTAAGAGCTACCGCGTAAGTCTCTAATGTAGCAACATATCAACAGATATGATAGTCGTAACCATTACCAATAATTTTTACTGGCGATAAGTGTATGTCGAGATAGTGTCAGCAGGAGATTTTTCAGACAGTTGACAGCGACAAAACTACCGAAAAACATATCGATTCACTAATCGTCTCAACAATTCACTAAGTTCTGAAATGAATTAGTTAGCTTACTAAACGATTGACTAATTGGCTGATTACCTGATCACTGACCAACAGACAGGTGGAAAATAAACTGTGTCCGATGAAACGTAATTTTAGACAGTATACCTGATGTAGTATAATTTATTTCATTAGCGTCGTGCCTCACTTAACTAACAGACTACATCAGTTGTTGACTAGCAAGTCATACCATTTGCCATGTTATTGCAATAATAAAAGTTGTAATCGTGTATTTTAGATCAGCGATTGCAAACTACGATGTTATGATCCAATATGCGGTATTTTAACTTTTGCCTCTTTATTTTATATTTTAAATTGTCAAGTGATCAGCTTACACTCTAATAGTATTTACGCAAACGTGTAGTGTATGTACAAATTCTATTGCATAGGCCTACATGTTGATTAAAAATTCCGCAGCTCAGAATGTAAAATCACGTGTGCTTTGCCATATGACAGTGCCAGTCCGAGGCCTGGATAAAGTCGGAGGGCGATTCTAATGATCTTTGTCATCACACAGTTTTGTTAAGCTACAACTAAGGTAGGCCCTATAACATGAAACTTTGTTGTGGGAAGTAAGGTGTTACGGTGCTTAGAAAAGATAGACATGCACTAGAGCTTCTTAATAATTGCCAGAAACAGGATCGAGTGACGTGAAACAGGACGAACACCCTCCAGTAACCGTTAACATCTCTCTGATTTAGCCCACTGTTATTTCAAGATTTAGCTCAAAACATACAGGCGCTTATGTATTAATTACTCGGAGTTGATATAGCGCCAAAATTCCTGGGCTTGGTTAAACAAGTCACGTAACATAGATGCCACTTCTGGGAAAGTAGGCCATGACAATCTCTAACAAATTAAAATTTGCTTCGTAGGGTATGGGCCACGGGACTGTACGGATATAGGAGCAGCCGGTCACACTGAAAGTGGCGTTTATGACGTTTACCCGGGTGACATCAGTAGCCATAACAAAGTGAGCGTCTACTGCGACATGAATGCCTCGGAAAATTGGCTGGTAATTATGATGTATACAAAGGCGTCGAAGATATATATTTATATTTGTACACATTTATATATTAATATACATATTATATAGACCTACGTTTACATATTCATATATTATATAATAGATGATGTAGAGGTCATACATATATTGTATAACCACCACCTGCGGTGTTCCTCAAGGTTCTGTTCTTGGGCCTCTTTTATTCATTTTATACACTTCCCCACTCAGCAAAATCATTTCCTCGTCTTCTGTAGATCATCACCTTTACGCTGACGATACACAACTGTTTTTATCTTTCTCTCCTCAATCAGTTACAGATGCATTAAATCACATTCAAAACACCATCGCCCTCAAATCAACTTGGATGACCACCAACCTGCTCTGTCTAAAGTCTAAACCTTTCAAAAACATAATTTCTCATCATTGGCCTCAGTGAGCAATTGAACAAACTTACATACCCCTTCTTCAAACGAACCCAACTTATCCTGTGCCTTACTCTTCTCCTGTCCGCAATCTTGGAGTCGTCTTCGATAAAAACCTTACCTTTTCTGACCACATCACTCAGCTATCTCGCACCTGCTATATGCACATCCGCGACCTTCTTAGATTGCGCCCAATTCTTAACTACAAGACTGCATGCACAATAGCCACATCAATTGTTCACTCAAAGCTAGATTACTGCAATTCTCTCTTTCACAACATTGATTCCTCACAAATAAGACGCCTACAAACAATTCAGAATGCTCTTGCCCGCGCAGTCACTAAAACCCCCAAACACCATCATATAACCCCCGTCTTAAAATAACTTCATTGGTTAAAAGTGCCTCAACGCACCCACTACAAAATTGTATCTATCACCTACAACGCACTTCAAACCTCTCAACCCTCTTACATTCGTCAACTCCTTACAATCCAACCGCTCGGATCAACTCGCTCATCGTCATATCTTTCTCTATCTCAACCTCCAGTCTCATCGTCTCTGAAATTCTGCAACCGCTCCTTAGTCTATGCTGCACCAGCACTTTGGAACGGACTCCCAAAAGAACTCCGTCAGTTTGCTCAACCCCACATCTCAACTCCAAATATAACCTCTCCTCCGCTTTCATTATCCCCTGCTACTTTCCATTCACGACAAAAAACCGAACTCTTCAATGTGTCCTATCTAGATTCTACTCCTGTGCCACCACACGACTACCCTAATCATCGACTACCACCGTAGCACCATGCTGTCTCCTCGGCTTGACTCCCTGGATTTCGACCCGGCACCGAAAGGAAACGAGAGGATTGGCTATTGCGGACTTGATTTAGCATAGCGCCGGTGAATAAGCTGGTCTCTCTGACCTGGCTTTGTGAGCGCTGAGAAATTTTCGAGGATTTATATTACATTACATACACCACCTCCACCTCCATCGTCTTTCTCATCGCTATCAATTCCTCATGCCAGCGTTTTGCCGTCATGGGTGAAAAATGATCATTTTGATTTTTCAGTTTCTTGCCCATTGCAGATCAACTATTTCATGTTTTCGTTTACATATTAATTATACGAGATTTATTGCACTGACTTCTCTTCCCACAGCTTCCTTGGCGGACGAGTGATGCTATCGGACTCGTTACCCTCCTAACATCGTGAGCATGTCGATCTCTTTCCTTTTGATGAGACCCCCTTGCGCTGCGCTCCTTAGTCCATGGTCATTTGGCGGAGACCTATTCGCCCGTTATGCAACGAGGCCGCTCCTTCTCTGCTGTTGATTAGACCACCTGAAGTGGACTTCTCTTGACTCCGCGCCACATAAAAAAAGAAGCATGCTCTTCGTTTCACCAGCTGCTAAAGACTGATTTGCTACTTGGATTTTGATCAGGAGCACCTCTGAGTGGGGGCGCTATATCAATTTTGATTAGTTGATTGTTTTAAAATCCGCATGTCTATGATTTTGTTCCTGGCTGAGACATATCCAGGACCATATGCAGGAGAACCATCACACTTGGGTGCTAGCGGTAACATCTCATAATCAGGTCGCTAATTAAAGAATCTGTTGCCTATGCTTTCCATAATAATTATGCTGTCGCTCACAATTAGCATTAGTAATCTCTTCTGAAGTCGGGCACCTGAGAGAATGGTCATGAAGCTTTTAAGTGACAAGTGGATTTTAGGCCACAATTCTGCCACCATTCAGCGTAAAATTACTGAACAGTAATTTTGCCATTTCACCCAATAGCATAAAAATAATTCCCGCTAACCGTCATCCTAAGCCCCGCGAAGTGTTATGTTTCCACTAACTTATAACGTAGCAGACCCTATTCCTTTACTCGTCTAAATGATCTCAACAGAGAAGGTGTGAACGAAAACGGGATGTATGTGCTTGTGTGTAGTTAATGAATTCATGTCAATGCATGTTCTTGACTGTCAGTGAAACACCTGTTTGAGCAGATGATCCAGAGACGCGTTGACGGATCGTTGAGTTTTGACAAAATGTGGGCCGCTTACGCAGATGGATTTGGCGATCTCTTGGCAAACTTTTGGATTGGTTGGTGTAAAACAATCGTTTGTTGTATGTAGTGACTAAATTCATTGGAGACATAGGTCTATTTAATCATATGACAATAGAGGCGATATATCAAGTTTCATTGTTTGATTGATTGAGTTACAATGAAAACGGTGACCTTCTGCTTCATCGCTTAAAACATTCGTAGAATATTTTACCCATTTCAATATTTTACCTCCGAAAACATTAGTTTTTGAATACTCTCGTACGAACAACTTTGCAATAACCCGATTGTTCAGAAAATCTCTTCCAGCTTTTGAAAGCGCTATTGTCCTATACTTCTGTTGAAATGAGGCTGCACTTTATTCCTAGTGACACTAGCAGCTACTCATTGTGCAGAATTTACACCAATATACACTGCTCAAAAAATAATTCCTGACACATCTTTAAGTCGTTATCAATCAATGTCGCATCTTTAAATGTCTGATTTAGGTAATGACATCCTATATCGTTTGGTCACCAACAGAAAATACAGGTTACGTGTTGTAATAAGAGATTGGAATGGAACAATGTTTCATGCAGATTACTCAACGTTTTCAATCGGTCCATCCAGTAGTAACTACATATTGAATGTTGGTGGATACAGCGGCACTGCAGGTAATCTTTCATCCTTTGTTTTCAATGGCAACATTATTTAAAAATAACATTATTATAAAAACTAAATGTGGTTGAGGAACTTTAGGGCTAGAGCTAGACTATCTTGCCATAAAAAGCCACGATCATTGCATTTGGTGTGTTAGATTCATTCGACCAGTGTGTGCAGTACATGTAGCTCCATAACTTGAACTTTGACCCGCGTGCATAGTGTGAGTAATGGCACGATATTGTAAATCTTCTGAAGACCGCCTCTGCTGATTGATTGTCGACATCAAGACACACTGTACAATACAATACCTCTGTCATTATTTCAATGTTACAATCAGTTCAGAAGTGCACACACGTCATGACCTGCAGTTATACTACAGAGCAATTGTGCGCAATGCACTTTCTCAATGTCCCTATACACAGTAACTACTTCCGACGAGTATCGAACTCACATTCTCCGCGTTACAAACCGATCGCTCATACCAATAGGCCACCATGCCAACAGACAAAGTGCAGTCAGCCAAACAGTAACACAGGCCTAAGTTCATTCCTTTCCAAAACAATCTCACCGAGTAATATACGTGTTAGCGAGTGCGAGATAATCGTCGATATGTGCAATGGGCTATACTTATATGGACTGAGTTGAACTCCAGGTATTTCTCAGCATCGCCATTACTATGGTGTCTTGCAATCCTCTCTCAAATCCTGCCAAAAGTGACCTCAGCGTAAGTCATCGTCTACTATAGGACGTCGACATTTGCGATTCGAGTGGTGTTGCGCCTGTGAATAAGCTGGTTCCCGCGACTTCGCTTCTGTGGGCGCTGTAGAAATGTTGAGATTACGATTACGATTACAGGTGACAGTCTATCGCCACACAGCGGTTTTCAGTTTAGCGCTCCAGATCAGGGTCATGATAATGATCCTCTAAACGATATTTTCTGCGCTCAGTATCATCACGGATCTTGGTGGTTCAACAGCGGCTGCTTTATGGCATACCTAAATGGCGTGTACCTCAATAGTTGGCCAACAACATCCGAGAATGGACTCATATGGATGACGTATAGTGACACGAAAACTTATTCACAAAATATGACGGAAATGAAAATAGCTCTATGAAGCGAAGAGGTAAATCATTAGGTTACTTTCTTTTTCATTGATGCTCGGTGAAAGAACTTTGGAGCTTATTAATATTCAGACGGTGGTGTTATAGTAAAATTATTTGCCACAAGTTGTAGGCCTACTCCAGCTCCGTTGCTCTTTCCGCTCAGCTGCACAAGCTGAACTTATTGTACCCCGTCCCGAACCGTTATCAGGCAGCGCCGCGCCTTCCCAGTGGCTGGTCCTGCGACATGGAATGGGCTCCCTACCGCACTTCGACAAATACCTATTAATCAGTCTGCCTAGTTTCTCACTACTCTTAAGACTGTTCTGTTCGGCCGGGATTGAGCCGGGAGTGCTTCTGAGTAGGAAAACTTGAATGGGCGCTATGTAAATTTACTGTAATAATATTAATAATAATTTTCGTTTAATTTCAAACTGAAAAGTCACAGTATGATTACAAGTGCAATATGAACAAATGATGAAAAATTATTACAGAAGTGGAATTTACTGTCGGCAACCATGCAAGGCACCCAACACGTTGTAAAACTAATTTAACCAACGGTGCCACACACCCTTCGCAGAAACGAAAATGCTCTCCTACAGAGGGCGTACACTCGCGCACGGCTGAGACTCGACCGCATGCAGTTTCATGTCCTAAGCAACTTGCAAAAATACCTCTTAAGCGTACAAAACTCCTGGCAAGGCCGACGGATATGTCCAGTACGCAAACCTAGCCCTACAGAATTCCAACAGGTTCGAAGTTACTGAGCAAATTATGCCTATACATGTAGATTAAAACATTCGTAAAAGTTGCGCAGAGGTCGATCAGTCGACCAGCATGGTCGATCACTTGCACAGAATCCCATGGCAGCAGCTTTTCACTGCGGAATGCTGCTTCGAATCAGAGGGGTTCCACGAGGGCAGTCCAGTGGTCCGGGTCCATTTGATAGGTGTGTAAGGGGACAGAGTAGCGGTTAAGGCGATTCCTTAAATTAGGACGAGAGTGGAGAGGCGATGGAGTGGATACGGCAGGCTGTACAATTCCATGAACGAAACTACACTTTTGAGTAGAATTTCCAAGGGATGGTGGGGATATGCAGGCGTGGTGCATTGTGGGATATTACTCCATTGGAGGATTTGAGAATGTAGTGACCTGGATCGAGAAAAAATGAGATCGGGTGCTTTAATCCTGACCATACACTTATAAAGATATTATTTCAAGCACCGTGTTCACCGTTGAATTCTCCCCAAACCCACATGGCCTCAACACGCAATTTCTAAGAACTGTAATGTTATAATAACAGCTAATTTCTGGTAACTATATAAATATATAATCCGCCGATTTATACTACGTTGTTTTGATGTTGTAGGTTACTATTCGTGGGATCCAAATATTGTAGACCGCGTTGGACCAAATGTTTTTGAAAACAAATGCACATAAATTCTATTTGCCTTAGTTTTGATAATTTATACTTGCATAGGTCTAAATAAATTAAAAAGCTGGCCTAATGAAATGACTTTTTATTGCAACTGCACAGGCGTATATGAATGGAAACTAATTATGTTTGTATATCATAATTATACGAGTTATCTTAGACATTAAGCTACTTTCATGCTCCAATTATACACACCATCTATTTTCGTGACGTTGTTCTTTTCTACTTAGTGATTATTGTCTTGTTGATGAAATTATGCTACTCTTTGTGTTGTGCTAATCAACTTATAAGTGAACATTGTCTAACCTAGTTTTAGTCTTTACTGGAACAAATGTTGCAAATACACATGCTCATATCATCGGCCATATCGATCGATTGATCGACTTCTGCGTCACTATGGCGTGTATCTTCAGAATTTGCTTAGTAACTTGGAAAATTTTGGAGTACTAGGTTTGCGTACCGGACTTGTGACGTATTGCCATGATATGATGAAAACAAGATACACGCATATTTGTTTTAATACTGTATTAAAGATTTGTCAGCAGAATACAATACAAGTTCGAATATTCTTCGAGACAAATTTTAAGGCAAATTTCTGAAGCGTTTATCGTTAATAAAAACACAGCAAAATGTACACCAAAGTGAAGTTTTTAGACAAAGCCTGTGAAAGTAAGATCAGGTCAATACGCACAGTTTGGGTCATAATGTTTTCTCGATTTCAGGTAATATGTATGAACCAATTGTTTGGAGAGTGGTCCTGTTCAAAAGTCGGTAACTTCATTGTCAGGTTCAATCTGAAATTGAACAGGAGGCTCCTTAAAAAAAATATTTTCTACAATAAAATAATCTAAATTAAGCAGAATTGCAGTTTTTGAATGTGCCAATCATTAGGCTTTAATGCGGAGTTTGAATAGCAAATCAATGATGGCTCACTCTTCTAAAAATCACGTGTAAGCTTATACTGTTATGGATTTTGTGTTTGGAAATCGTTCGTCCCTAAGCAGAACTTCGATGACTTGAGAAATGCATACTAACAGCGAAAATATTATCGTTCATCTTAAAATCAAAGAAATTTAATATAGCTGACCATCTGCAATTATACACAACATCCTAACATTCGGTAACACGCTTGATATCTTGAATATACTACGATATAATTTATAGCGTACACATACATATATATATACATATATATATATATATATATACATGCATATACATCGTCTGTTATGCATTGCTGCTGGATGTACATGTGTATGAATACATATCAAGGGAATACGTGCATATAAAAATTGACCTCAACCAGAATTTGTCATCAGAATTTTATAACACTTGGAACAAATATATATATATATATATAAAGAGAGAGAGAGGGAGAGAGAGAGGGAGAGAGAGTGAGAGGGAGAGAGCGTGTGTGTGTGAGCGAGAGAGTGAGAGAGAGGGAGAAGGAAATAGACTCTGTGCGTGTGTGTGCTTGTGTGTGAGAGAAGGAGAGAGAGAGAGGACAGAGAGAGAGAGAGAGAGAGAGAGAGAGAGAGAGAAAGTGTATGTGTAGGCGTGTGTGTGTAGGTGTGCGTATGAGAGAAAGAGAGAGAGAGAGAGTGTGAGTGAGAGTCAGAGACAGATATTTAAATAGATTGAAATGGTTATGACGATTACCCGAATGTCGTTTTGTTCGACGGACTGTTTGAGTATTTTCATGTATGTATCCGGGTCGTGCTTTCCAATGTCCAGTCGTTCAATGGCTGTATCGACGTCAATGCCAACGTGTTCCAGAGATTTCTCTCTCAGCCTCTCGATCGGATCTAAACCATCACAAAACAAAAAGGCTCTCATTCATTCATTCATCTCCCGCTCTAATTTCTCTGACGAATGAATTTCTGTCACTGCCTATTTCTATTTGTTCTGGTCAGTTACTTGTGGAATTTCGTCCTAGATATTACCCCTATGTACACATTGTAGGTCTACAGCTGCATCATTTCGTCAATTTCTACTGAATATTTAGTACACATTCTGATTCATTTTCAATTGATAAATGTTTTCCAATTTCTCAAATCGATTTATTTTTTGACCAAAAACACAAGAAAATGAAAAATTTCGATTTCCAATTAATAAACAATTTGGTTACATAGGAGAGCCTAAAGGTGCCATTGACCCGGCTAACCAGGTGCCCATGTGGAATTAATAACCTGCCGATATTAATCACATTCACAAACTAGGTAATTTCGATAGATAGAGGGAATTCTTAACACGTGTCTTAGCTAAGGTCTCATTGCAACATCCACTGAACAGAAACCAAGATTTTTTTAATCAAAAGTTGAGTTTTTGGTTCATACTGTTTTTATTTGGTTTTTTGCTTTTTAGTTTTCCTTTTGGATTTTGTCACAACAGTTTTGTTATAAAAAAGCATCAAACGCAGTATGAAAAAGAGCTTAAACTCGTTTTTATAATTAATTGAGCTTCATTTCAGACTGAACAACACACAATTAGTAACATTCGAGTAATATTGGTAAATTGAGAAAAATATTTTAAAAACAAAAAAAACAAATATTTCCATTTTTGTATCTTTTGGTTTTTGCAAGACACCAAAAAACCAATTAATCAAGAAACCAACATGTTTGCAGCCCAGGTGAAAATTAATTGAAAAATTGAGTGTATCATTACCATTTGTGCGGGATTTTCGATCGGAGGCAGCCTTTCTGTCCATTGTCTTCTTAAGTCGAGAGAAAACCTTTGATGGAATCTTACGACCTTGATACATGTAATAGTCGTACGGCTTCTCTTGATCGGAGCTACCATCTATTTCATCCTCGCTTAGACCGCTGGCACCAGACGGCGAACGACGCCAATCTACAGACGATGTTCATCAAGATTATATCCGTTATTTTTTATTAGTCAGCGGGATCTTGATTTCTAAGGGATATTTCTTTTCAATTGCTTCCTATTCATCAGCAAACGTCTGGACTTTGTTAGGCTACGTAACTTTTGTGCAGCAACAGGCAATAATGTTTATGACTCATGGCTATAGTTTGTTGTATATTAGGGCTTATTACCATAATAAACAATCTCGGCCTTCCAATCAATATTAGAATAATTCACTCTATGATATATTAAATACACTCAAAGTAAATTGCCTGGGTGTAAATATAATTATAATTCACTGAAAACTTGAGCTTGTCCTTGTTTATGCTGAAACTTAACATCTGGTCAGATAAAATAAGTTACAAGGCAAAACAGGGCAGTCTGAAATTTACCTCAACGACGCGATTGTCGTGTTTATAAGTTGATTTTGATGCGTCATAAGTTGACACATTAGACCCAGTCGCAACAGAAACCACCAATTACACTTGCAACTATGCTAATGGGAGACAGTCAGAGCAACCATTAGGCCTACTCACGCCACGCCACCCTATGTCCTGAATGATCGAGAATTCTAATTTGCCCAGTATCGTTTTCTTAGCAGCGATAATTAATAAATTTGACATTTACTGTAGTAATAATTGGTTTAGCGTAAAATAGCATTTTTTAATGTTCCATGCATTACTTAAAGACTACAATGGACGATGGGGTAAAAAGGTTGTCACCTTCGTCATTGCTTCTTTCGCTGCTCACTGATCGTCTCAGAATTCGGAGAGTTTTCGATGGAATACCGGTTGCTTCGATCACAAGAAAGCACAAAAGTACACCATACGCTTCCACGTTGGTTCATAAATGGGCAACTAACCATTATGACCTGCTCATAAATCTATGCTTTCACCTAGAGCGAGTTTGAATCCACCGTAGCAATCATACATTCATATGTGTATCAAAACTCTTAATCCGTTGCTCAGTTAGGAGAACATCTATTGAACCCTACATCAAATTTACATGTTGACGATGATAGACTTGGTGCAAAGTAGGCCGATTGCAAAGCGCATAATACTTACTATAGTAGCAGCCTAGTATTTTAAAACTAAATGTACGCTCACAGTAAGAAAGAAGTACTTTTGGATATAAACAGCTTTTAGAAGGACTTACTATCTTTCAACAGGTTCATCAAATCATTTGAGTTGACCGTCGTTATCCACAACAATGTTTATTAATAAATATTAATCTAATCTATATTAATCTGAACATCGCAGAACTGTATAAAAAACTATAAATTCATCACAGATGGCGGTACTGAGTGTTAAATTAAAATAAAAGGCCTACAATCGTATTTAATCCCAAAAAAATCCAAAAATGAGTTGTACTTTCTGTGTCAGTTGAGTATTCCTTATCGGTCGCCAGGTGTTGTCCTCTCCTTCTTCCAGCCAGATATGCCCTCTCATCAAACTCTGTATCCGAACAAATGCCTCCTCTCCCATCGTCATCCAGTTCGCTTCTTTCCCAGGCAGCCCTCTCGCGACTGAATCTCGGCCTTCCAGTTGCGTGCAGTGCTTCAAATGAATTCCTCAGTTGAAGCAGTTTAAAGTACCATAAAGCTGTTCTTAGTCTTAGTTCTTTTTTATTTAGCACAAAAGTACTGATGAAGACGACTGAAATTATGATAGTTGTCTCTATTGTAACTATGACTGAAAGAATATCTTAAAATATCTTAATTTGAAGCTCCGTGAGCTTAGTTTTTGTTGGCACAACTTTGAACATCGACCATAACATATCTATCCACTTTGTCTTCCACGCTTTCAACTCAGTATTCGCATCGTTTCCATTAACCTATAGTATCTATTTGTCTAATTCAGGCATATATCTTCTGTTTACTCCTATCCTTAGACTCCGACGATCACGCTCACTAAACAAAAAACAAATTAGGCATGCCGATTCTGACTACATGTAGCATCTTGACACATTCTTACCTGAATTGGGGAGCGCCCAGTAAAAGACCCATTCATTTGCACCCACTATATCCCACCAACATCACACCTTCTTCTTTCTGCTTGATCGACAAGTAAGAACTTCTGATTCCTATAAGAGGGTTCAACTCCTCCATGATCGTCATGAACTTTATCTACTCAAATGTAATAATATTAACTCAAGCCTCGCATTCTATCAATCCATATGGCTCCTATCCTTCCACCGATCCTTGTCTGAATGCAATAAACATCGTTTCTTTGCCCTCTCAACTTCGTCCTGTCTGCCCTTTTCTTTTCACCATCAAACACCTGTTTGCAAAACTCCGATTCAATGATGTATCAGTGAGATATTATCCCAAAAGAATAGTATTCCAAAAAGAACATACATGTATCAAACGTACCATCCCTCGCTGACACATCATTGTATTGGAGTTTTGCATGCAGGTGGTTGATAGTGAAAATTTAATTACTACTGGAACAAAGTCATGATAAAACATAATAATATTATTATTATGTTTTATTATGACTTGGTTTCAGTAGTAATTGAAGTCAAATAAGAGTAATAGTGATGATTTAATTTCGGTGATAATTAATAACAGTGATGACTTAATTTCCTCCGTGATTAGATGAAAGTATGTAAAGATTGATATGCATTCTACCTGTGCGTTGAGGTAGCTCTCTGTCGACGGACTTTCTGACGATGGCGATCCTTCCTTTGAGGAAAGAGTCTTCATCGTATTCATCTTCACTCACCATCTCCTCATCGCTCTTATACCACGACGGCCTCACATCCTCCGCTCGGCTGCTGAGGCTGGTTTCTGCTTTTAAAAACGCATGCGCACTCGTTAACCTATAGTTACATCGTCATTGGTATTAGCACCCGACCGAAGCTGACTATATACCCGGGTAATGAAATCGGTTTTCGGGTACCCGAAAGTCCGTAAAAATGCGCGATTTTACCAGAACATATGCCAGAAATATTCCCTTGGTCATATGGCTGAGTGCCCGGGCAATGAAATCGAATCTCGGGTGACCGAAATAATCGAAATTCCTTAAAATTTCGGAATTTTCTACATTTCCTAACAAAATATATACGCGGTCGGGTACCCAGGGACCCGACCTCGCGGGTCGACGGGTACCCGGATAGTGATTTCAACATTTGTTGAAGGCCTTAATTATAATCATATTCGTCATCGTCGTCATCAATATACAGTTGTGGGAGTGGTAGGAGTAGTAAGAGTAAGAGTAGTAGTGGTAGTAGTAGTGGCGTAGTGAAGATAGATTGATAAAGAAGTAAACCTATTAGACCTATTAGGATGAAGACGCGCTTCGGTGACCGCGCTTTCTCAGCCGCCGGTCCCAGATGCTGGAATGGTCTTCCGCTCACCATCGGATTGGCTTACTCAATGGACTCTTTCAAGTCATAGCTTAAAATTCATCTCTTTTCGAAGGCTGTTAGTTTTCTATGAGGTGCCCTTGTAGCGGTATGTCCGCGTTACGGCGCCATATAAATTGTCGTTATTATTATTATTATTTTCCCCGAAGTACATATGATCCCTCGTGATTCAAAAACTTAGGGGCATTGTTCTGGAATGGCCAGTCTTCACAGATGGTTTTATTGGTTTCATTTACATTATTATTATTATTATTATTATTATTATTATTACTATTACTATTACTATTATTATTATTATCAGCTGTAAATGGATTAGCGGTCCTATTGGTAATAGCTTACTAGAAACGAAGGTGGACAATAATAAGTCGTCGAAATGACGCAGCATCGCTCATTGATAAACTGGAACTTTTGTAAACTTTGATACATTTGCGTTACCTGATTTATCAGTGATTTATCTCATTTATCCCTCATTATATAAGCTGTGGTCTATAGATTTCTGGTTACGATTACGGTTACAGTCGACCTTTGACACACCTCTTCTCGGTCGATCATTCGTCTCGCCAAGGATGTTGAGTTTCCCTGCCAGATATGCCCTCTCGTCAAATGGTTGTCTGAGTTGAGGTCGATTCACATCTCTGTATTTCTTCACCACGCGACGTTCAGACACTGCGCATGCGTACACAGAACATTCAATCGTTCATTTGTTTATTCGTTCGTTCACTGATTCTTTCATTCCTTCCTTCCTTCATTCTTTCCTCTAACCCGTCGTTTCTCGTTCTTTTCCTTCTATTACCGTCTTAACATTGCACACTGGCACTATAAGAAAAAGATTCTAATTTATATCTTATCCATCCACCTACCATTGAACTGAGTTGGATCAATGGTTCCACCTCGGACGAGTGGAATTCTTCCAGCCAGGTAAGCTCTCTCATCAAACGGTTTCTTGTTTTCATCACGATCCTCTCCTTCCTCTCCCTCCGTACCCGTCTTTGGCGTCGGAATCGGAACTAGAACACATAATACGTAAAGTAATCTGGTTGTTCATCAATATCATGACGCTTAATGTAGCGCCCGTTGCTAGCTCAAAGAGGGGTTGCACCAGACACTCGCTTTGCATATAAAGAACAATTGCATTGAGAGCTAGACATGATAAACATGACTGTTGAAACATCCGTGGTGTAGTGGACGAGTTGGACATAGGTCTAAGAGACTCATCTAAAATAATTGGTTGGATCTGTAGCCCCTCTGATCGACTTCGCTACAGAAATCGTTGGAGATTGCATTAGGCCGAGTATGACAGAGGCCGTTAATTATGGTAGGTCGTCATAGCATTCGTTTTGGTTGTTCTACTAAGTTATACAAACATTTATAACGTGATATCACTCGCATCCTTTGAACATACACAAAGACCTGCTTTCCTACGCGCATACATACATAATAGTCAGAATCCGTTGCTTTAATTTCGTTTTCGATAAGTTATAATTTATAAGTACTATATAAGTGGTCGTTGAAGCGGCAAATGTCTGAGTGAGATGGACGTCACTGATTACTATGACGACGATTGCGTCGGTGATGACGATGATGATGATGGTGATGATGATGACGATAATGTTGATGGCGGTCGTGATGGAGGTGGTGGTGGTAGTGGTAGACTTACGATTGAAGAGAGCTGGGTTGATTGGTCCTCCACTGACCAGTGGAATCCTTCCAGCCAAATAAGCTCTCTCGTCAAAAGGTTTCTTGTTCTCGTCCTCTCGCTCTTCTTCCGGTGCGTTGTCGATTCTCGCGTTATTGTAGAACGGAGGTGAAACTTAAATAAGACAATGAAAATAACAGTTATAATAATTATAATAGTATTGATAATAATGTTTTTGAGACTATTATTATGTACTAACCCTACTTGAGCTATTTTATATCAGTATTGCTTCTTGATTTACTACTACTGCTGCTAGCTATTACTAATAAGTCGAGACTAATTTTATTATTACCAATATTATTATGAACAGAGGACTTATAAGGTGCTAGTAAATAGGAATTAATATACTGGATAAAACAGAACCCCATCGAAATGGTGCACAAATCTAGAGACTGCAGAGTTTTCTTTATTCAGCCTCACAGTATAAAGTAAAGCGATAATTGGGCTCGTGACATGTTTTAATGCTTGACAATCGTTCGAGTCAAACATATTCTATTCAATATGACTTGTGTCGTTTTCTGTGCTTATAAATAAAGGATCCTTAAATGAGTGTTATTCCCCTGAATATATATATAATCTGTCATGGGTATTGATATGCACTATAATATTCATGCTAAGAACAAATTATAGCTCATACGACAGTATGCCTATACAGATGACTGATACGAAAGTATTAATTTGACACGTATTGGTGTTAATCGTGTATAAGAAGCAATCAGTTTATCAGCATAGATACAGGTACACTTTCTGTGGAAAAATTCGTCTCTTAAGAGTTTGGAGCATCGAGCCTCTTACTTGGTTTTGTTGAACCTGTTCCAATTATAGGAATTCGTCCGGCAAGATAAGCGGCTTCATTGAACTCCGGTTCCTGGGATTTTCCACTTCCATCACTGACGGGGTTTTCTGGTGGTTTGTAAAACATAGGTAGTATCACTACTCAGATCTTTACTCACCATAATATGGAGAGTAATGACATAAAAATAAAGATAATAAAATAATAAGATGAAAGTAAAGATAATATTATTACAAGCCAACGCGTATCTAAAATCGGATATACCTCCCTCTCCTCGCCTCTGGTGTGCATGCACCGAAGTAAAATTAAACTTATTAACTATATTTGAATTCATAATTATTTTGTTGTTGTCTATAGCATATTGCTTCTGCTACCATGTGTAGGGCCTAGGCCTAAAGGCATAAGATATGAAGTTGTTTCGAAACACTTCACTAGGAATGAAAACTAGAGTTCATTTATTGCGCAGTTTCTTCATGTTTCGTATTACTAATGAAAGAAATAAAATCACAATAGACTGTGTCATCTACAAAGATAATAATTAGCACAATATAGTCTGACATAAGAAGAGTAAAATATTAACGGTAATTGTGATGAAAGAGAAATATGATCTTAATTACCAAAATTCTGAAGTTTATCCCTTCGTCTTTGTCGTCGTTGAGCGGCCCTCGCCAAATCTAAAGAGAATCCGAAAATATAATTATAAAAATCTACATATGTGGATATTACTGTGATAATTATTGTGTAGACATTACAGTGATAATCACTATACAGAGTCAATGCTGCCTAAAGCTATACTATTCTGTCTCACATATTATGAAAACCATATCATTGTCAGTCAATAGTGCGTCTTCGCAAATATGTTCTATTTTTTCCTTTCTTACCGGTTAGCTTAATTGACAAAATGTCAATGTAAAAATTCAAATGCGGTTGAGTCAGCTGGATTGTTCGTTGTCAATCAAGCAATCATTCAATCAATCAATATACTCCATTGATCACATCATCAACATAATACACATAGTCCTGACAGAACGTACATTGACATCAAACGGAAAACCCAAAGGAACATAATGTTCCCCTACCAGAGTCAGAGGCGGCGATCCGGGGGATGGTGGTCGATGAGGACATGTCCCCTCCATCTTTTACAGAGAGGAGACACTTTATACGTTGTCCCCCACATTTCCTACCCCCTCATTGGGTGCCCCTCGGCCTGTCTGACCAGAGTCACCTTATTTTGTCAATTAAACGAATTGTACTGCACTGTATTTTTGTCTCCTGAAGAAGCTTGCTCGTATACAGAAGATCGCCGATGGAAGATGCAGCTGCTATACGAGTGGGGCCTTTTCGTTGTACCTGTACCTGTATTCGGTGAATGGTTTGGAGAGGACGTGAACGACTGAAGTAGTTTAAATGTCTTCGACGGAATATCCGCTCCACTGTAAATGTTTTCAACTACGTTTTCACCATTTCGCTCCACTTCCGCTCCGTCTGAAAGGAAGAGTAATTTAAAATTCTCATTAACACACCAATTATTATTGTACTTAGATAGTTCTATGAACTCATGAACTGTATTCGGCTAATGATACGCATCCAGGGGCGTCAATTCCTCTGCGTGATGGAGACCACCTCCGGTCCCACGTGTCAGGAAGGCAAGATATTTCCCCTAAGTTTTAAAAACCATTCCCCTACCTGAAGTTGGGGACATTTGACTCCTGATCTCCCTATCTGGACGCCCCTTCACGGATCAGACAATTCTCCTTTCCCTCTGTTTTCTTTCCCTCCTGCTCCTCACTTTCATTTTCCACACTGATTTGTACGGTATCATATTCTTTTCCCGACATTGTAAGTCTCGGAATAGAAATGTAATTACAATAAATAAGAGAGGGTTGTGCCATCGCTGTGCTTATCAGGCTCCTTTGGATGCACCTGTTTGAAGCACCATTAGCCGGAGTGAACATCAGTGAATAGGCAGCGTTTCTCCAATTCTCTCATGTAAGCTGAGAATTTTGTAGATCTAACAGGCAGACAACACTCCAAGTGTCTTTTATGTAGTATTGGGTAGATGCATATCGCATTGCAGCGACTGCTGGTCTTGTGAAGCTCTGCTGAGCGTTTCGGTGACTGATACATGCAATGGTTCCCATTCATTTACATGCAATTGCTTTATGAAGCATTTTGATGATGTGTTCAATCTTGCATCCATTTATACATAATAACTACATGATACATACTATTATGCATGCATACATATATACATACATACATACATACATACATACATACATACATACATACATACATACATACATGCATACATACATACATATATACATACATGCATACATACATGATTTACAAACAGTACGCACATGTATAAATACATACACGCAGATATACATGCATACAAACAAACATACGTTCATACAAACACATGGACATGCATGAACACATACATGCATACATAGACACATGCATTGATACAGTGTAAATACATGCATGCATACATACATGCGTGAATACATACATACAGTTGGCTCGCCTTGTGAATGAGAGGTCACTTGATGTAGTTGATGAGGCTGAGGTGAGGCGAAGTGATGAGCAGGAATCTGAGGAGCGTCCACTTTAGCTGGCGCTAAACTATGAAGTCAATACAAACGTAATCTCGTTAGAATTTAAGACTTTATAAGGTAATAACTGCTGATGGATCAGAAACAATCGAGAATTGACATTTCCTAGTTTCACTTTTATCCTATGATCGTGTTACATTTACATCAATTGCTGCATTGAATATCTTGCTGCATTGACGCTACGTAATATAGAAGATGTAAAAAACCCGTTTTTCTTTTGTCGTCTCATATTTTGCTCATTTTTCTCTTGCAAATGTCAAAAATGGTCTGAGAAAAATAGAGCTCAATCGGCGTTGGATGAGCAAGTTGAAACGGATGAATTTTAAATCCAGACCAGAATGAAATCAAATGACAAATGAAAGCCCAGGGTTGTACAACACATTGAATAAGCCACCATCTTGATCCTCAGTGCCTGGCAAGCAGACATCGCACCCTGGTCATCAATTTCATAAAACCTTTCAGCGCTCGTGAGTAACCTGGTTTACTGCGTTTGGCTCGCGAGTGGCGCTTTATAAATTTGGAAACTACGATTACGATTACGCGAAACTTCGACAGCTGGATTGTGATCTACAGAAAGCAGCAACTGATAGTGACTTACTTTTGTCTCTGAACCCGTCTCCTCTGTTGCTGCAGACTCTGAATATCGGGCGCATAAGCCCACGGTCTTTTGTCCTGTGCCGTACGGGCGGCAACGTTAAGAACAGCATCTGGCATCTGCGGTTGGACCGGCGATGACACCTGTTCCTTAGGCATTTCTCGACGCTCTGGACGATCGCGGTTACCATGAGGAGGGCATCCACCGGGCAGATGAGAGGGTGACTCGTTGAAATAATTAGACCTCGCCTCGCCAACGTCATTCGCCACGTGAGGCGAATGAGAGTAATTCGAAAGCTACATGAAAGAAATTCATTAATAGAAATCAACAGAAAAATACCTTCGGGGCTCTCTGTCTTAATCGGTGCAATTGCCGTTACTGATTTGAGAGTTAACCTTGCAATGCACAGAGACCTTGAGAAAGATATTATATGCCTACGTTCAAATCCTCAGCTTCATGGAATCGCAGTGTCACGTGACATCTGTTTATGCGCAAGCGGCGGCTGCCGCTGCCGCTATCGAGTGAATTTACTACTGCCTGGACCATGGAATCGCAATAACAGTCGTCTCATTTCTAAGTTTAGTTCTAATAGTTCCATTCCTAGTTAATAGAGTCTGGTAGGATGATTCAATAATTACATGTATCTAACTGTTTACTTTTAGGCTATGTATTAAATTTACTGAACTGAAACTTTGTTCACATTTAAAATTTGTCGGTAGACCTATTTTATACATTATTCGTGTTCGAATTCGGCCGCAGAGTTGGTCCAATTATTCGTATTCGGCCGAATAGTGAAAATCACCTATTCGGTACAGTCCTACTACTATTATAATTATTATTATTATTATTACTATTATTATTATTATTATTATTATTATTATCATTATTAGTCGTCGTCATAATCATCATAATTTGAGGTGTTTTATCTGGAATGTGAATCTGTTAAAGGCAAGAACCAAATTCTCATCAGATATGATTGACAACTTACCGGCTGAGTGTTTTCCGGCAATCCGGTCCTAAAAGTAATGAAGGAAAAACATTCTCACCCAGCAATATTCAATAACTCACTGTACAAAGTCGTCAACAGAACGCCCACGCATCATCACATCACTTCAATCCTCGAATCACTTCATTAATTAGAAACCCGAAAGCGCATCCATTTCAAAGTTCTATCGCTAACTGACAACTTCTGCAATACTCCCAGTCCAAATATTTTTGCGGACTCTATGCCATCCAGCCAATCAACTCCCCCCGATCATTCTCCTTCCTCACTCTCTTTTGACACCCACTCCAGTCAATGTTCATCTCAAGTTCTCCCATCGAGTCACATCTATCACCGAACCACGTCTCTGGAACGATCTTCCTCCTAAATTCTGCACTTATCGGCTCCTCACAATCATTGCCTAACACTCACCTTCATCTAAGTTCAGGTTCCTTTATCAATCACCCATCGGGCTTTCCATTTGAAACTAAACTCTCGCCTATTCTTCAAGAATTCCTACCAAGACTCACTTGATCGTCCACCGTTCAGTTCTTAACAGCAAATCAGACTCACCTGTCCCTCTGAAAACGAACTCAGACCTCCTTCTCTCAGAATGCCATTTCGGCAACCCATCTGATTCGACGCAGCTCTAGTGAATAAGCTGGCTTTCGAGCGGCACTTTAGAAGTTTGTATAGGTTACGATTACGAAAACAATTTTTCTTGGTATACCATAACATATTAAACGATATTGAAATTACCCTTCATAATTGACATAGCATTGCTGTTATGTCTGTTTTGAAGTGAAACGAATGAGAGGCCAAACCTGGACGTGTACAGCTCAAGCCTGTCGCCGTTGCCCTTGATGGTTTCCATGGCAACAGCGTAAGTCATCCGATTAGTATCCGTGTTCCCGATGCGGAGGATTTCATCGCCGACGATTAAGCCCGTCGAAGCCACGCTGCCTGGAGTCACCTGCAAAACCATCAGCAGCAGCAGCAGCAACAGCAGTATAGCCATCAGCATCATCCAACCGAGCAACAGACAGCCGCGCTTCACTGGCATCTCTTATCTTATAAATGACTTATCTAGTCATAATATTACAGCAGAGGTATCTAAATTTGGCTCCACCAACACTTCTCGACAACTCGGACCAGCGCATGATCGAATTAAACTTTATATAAATAGCTACTTTTGGTTGCACTTTTAAAACTATAATTATTGACAACTTACTGAATTGTACTTCTTAGATACATTATGCAATTATGTCAATTTTTAGTCTCTTAATTAAATATTTAAGATTGATGTAGTTATTGCTACGCTTGCCGCCATTCTCATTGTAGCTAGATGATAACATTTAGTGGCCCTAATAGCGCGATTTTATCCATTATGAGCCTCCCTGTAGTCGACATCTTCTTGGTAATATACACAAAGGTTCAAATTTTGTCGTATGTAAACTTCGTGGCAATACAAAAATTAAAACGGGAATTCCGGTCAAAAGGTTGGCAATCACAATTTCGGCGTTTAGACCTTGAACATGTACCAATAAGAACTGCAATGTATTGCAGATGTGCTTCAGTGTGAGTGAAAGACTTGCTCACAATCTCTACCACTGTACGATATTAATAATAAACCGCCTGATGAGAGACTCGAAACCGTTTCATGCCAAGCGCTCTATAGTCAATTGACCACCGTGGCCCCTATCACTCACTACGTCTCACTGGTCTCAGTGTCCAGTTTGCGATTTGCCAACCTGTCTTGCATATTGAACGAATGTAGATGACATGTCAGTCGTCGCCTTAGGAACGATGGGTTTAATAGGGACAAGAAGGCTACAAATACTAGAATCTTTATAGCAGCGATGAGAACGGCAACTGTTACGTTCGGAGTTAGGGCTAATGTCGTTAATAGATAAAATGCGAAGGGCGCTAAGCCGCAGAAGCAATTTCTATGTGCGTTGCTTGGCTGATTATTCAGCCGTAGAAGCTCCACTCAAATAATTCAATAAAATTGATAGCATCCTAACAATAAATTTTAAGATCAGCAGGCTTTCGTCTGTGAGGGATCATGCGATCATAAGATCAGGAACAGAGGGGTATACATACGTGGGTTTGTTTGGGTAGAAAGTTGGTGCAGAACAGTCCCAGAGAGACATAACATCTCAATGTGAATTAAACCTAGTGAGTGATCATATTTACGGTCGGACTATATGATGGCTTCTTTCCGCTCCTCAGTGAATAGCCTACTGCTAATGGCGGCAGAGCTTTTCCCAATGCATAACCAAACCACTTAAGCACACCTCCACAGTAGCCCGATTCGTTGATTGTGTTATCCACTTTAATCAAAGACTCTTGTAGTTGATCTGATTGCGAATCTATTTTTAAGCTACATCAATTGAGACATATTGAATAAGATGCCCACAGAAAACATGAGGATAAAAGCGGTATTAAAATTTATGGAACTATTCTGTTTATGACAGCACAGAGCTTTAGTCAAGCCACTAAATCGACCGCCCAGTCCTAGGCCTACAGTTACATATATGTCATCGGTTCCAATATTGTTCTCCGCAAATGATATCAGCTAAATAGTCAATAGCCATCAATTATTTTTCGAAAAGACACATTGAATATTGGTCTTCTGCAGATAAATCGTCAAAAGGGCTTCTACGAAACAATGTTATCATTATTCACTGTTAATGCGAAGAAGAATCAACTGTTAATCCAACTGTAAGCGACTGGGATCATCTTACCCGTTGTACTGTGAGGGGCGACTGTTGGTCGATGCCCCCGTGAAGACGAAACCCCCATGGCACATCGGGTCCTCGTCGGGTCAACAGGACCGGGTCCGTCATCAGAATGCCAAGGGTTAAAACGAAACGCAGAAAACGCCGAACAGTCCACTTAGAACAAGATTCGCTGCACAGTGGATGAAATAATCAGATGAAACCCTGAAAGAGAGATCGCCCTTCTGCATCAGGCCATCTGTCATCGTTCTGCTCTTAGGGAAATCGTGATAACCTTCTGAGCGGCCTATTTCGATCACCTCTTCCTCCTCCTCCTCCTCCCTCCGCCTGACAGCAGGTGGATCAGCAGGCTCTTCCTCCTCTTTCTCTGACTCCCTATTTCTCCGTTTACCTCTGCGAGACGTTCAGTCTAGGAATAGACTCGGGACGGATGGTCTTAGATGAAGGCGGACGATCGCAACAGGCCGAGTAAGTTTATGGTTTGAAGAAGCATCGTTCAAGAGACGTATAATAAATGAGCGATTGCTGTTTCACGTATAAGAACAGGAGGTAGTGAAGGGGATGCAGTTGTTTACATGGCTTGAGAGACGCTCTCAGTCTGCAAGGGTCATGAGGTTAGACGATCTTTTCTGACAGACGTTAGAACAACATTGGGCCCATAGTTGATAGCATTCCACCGATTGATGGGGCCCGCGATTGACCCAATGATCCTCGCCGTCAACATCGGTGCATATGACGTAACTACAAAATGTGTACAACTTTATGTGATGTAAGAAATTAGTTGAAATGACAAAGAAATGAGAGCATGCGTTCTTTAGCTAATGTCTGCTAAAAGCAAATGTAACGGAATGCGTCTAGGAATAAATTGTCTGACTTCAAGCAAAATAAATCGCGTAGGAGACGTCCATGCTGTTGCTGAATGTGATCCGTGATAATATCAGACTTCGTGGCTTATTGGGTTGCGTCATACTGTCCTCAAATGGTGTCTATGAATTGTGATGAATAATTCTTCATATATGTGTTACCATCGGTTGAAAGAGTTTTATAAGAAATGATCGAAAACGTTATGCAACGTTAGGTTCGCCCCACTTATACTTGTTTCTAGTTAACATGGTCTAATTGGGTTGTATGCCGTGCTCAGTCTGACCTTTTCAGACCTGACCCTAGTTTTGACCTTTTCCTCAACCCTATGGAGATGTCGACCTTATAAGTTGATTTGTCGAGATCGCAAGTGACATTGATCCTCCGTCACAATCACTCGCGTGTAATGGTGTACCATTGGCCTAGAACGCACTGGCCTGTCTGCTTCTTACTCCAAACGATGCGATGAGGATTTTACATATTCGTGGTCTCAGGAAGATGCAGTACGCCACCGCCAAGTCTAAACCGAAAAACTTGCTCGGCTGCTGCAGCAGAGCTTCAGCCACCTCTCCAGCAGCAAGAGCAACAGCAACAGCATCACCAGTAGAAGCTGAAGCAACAGTTTGCCCATGCTGGCTCCCATACATCATATGAGCTTCCACCAGAACGACCCACCGTGCTCTGATATTACGTCCTGCATTGGGTGTTCTACAGTGCGGTGATTGGCGCAGCTAATAATATTATTGTTGAGTTCTCCTCTTACACTTATTACGAGAAAACGAACGAGATACGAACGAGACTTGAGCCATGGAATCTAGACGCATGCGCCGTCGGCGCCGTAGGTGATACGCCAACCCAGACTTCTGTACTACGGTCTGAGTATGCAAGACATAGGCCTATAGAAGAAGGCCTTCTGGTATAGGCCTATAGAAGAAGGCCTTCTGGTATAGGCCTATAGAAGAATATATACTGCACGCCAGAGAATATTTCCTGCACACTCTGACATGCAGTCCTACGTATATCTATCTGTTCATGATCGTGGAAGCTTACATGCTCATAATTATGTAAGTTTGTTACTCTGGAAATTCCAGTGTAGGCGTACATAATATATCGCTTTGTCGACATAGTGAATTTCTGCATAACAGTCCTGATGTTGCATGTCTTATGCAGTTTTCGATGCTCTTTCATATCCATGATCCTTCTTCCAACTGTTGCACATTACTCGATACCCCGTCTCAGCTTTATCAGTGTTTTGTTCTTAGGCAGGTTCATTAACAATACGGTACTGTTCTGACCTTGCACTGATTGCAACACCTCCTCGTTGGATTTATTATCCGTCCAGCTGCTTCATAGCTGCATCCAAAATGCTTCAACTGCCTTCATTTTAAGTGGTCCATTTGTCTGTTACTGTTTCTCTAAGTTAAATGCAAATAATACAAACGCCACCAGCATCTCGTTCTGATATTTGATTCATAAACAGTTGAATTGATTTTCAATTAATAAATTTATCTGGTTAAATAGAGAGTTATTTAGTTTTAGCTTGCGATGGAAGATATTGCCTACCCATTCAATATGCGAGGATACTTATCGATTTGAGATGCAAAGAAAAACATTGGTCTGACTGATTCCTAATCAATGAATGATTGGTCTAATTAGTTAGTATTATAATTGTGCTATAAGTAGCATTAGTGAGGTGTTAAACGGACCGGAAATATTGGCCACGAGGAAAGAAGACATCATGGAGGCCTTCGAGATGTAGATTTGGCGATTCAAATAGAGAGTCAGATGGATGGAACGCTGGACAAATGAAGAGATACTACAGATGATGAACGAAACATTTCCTTCATAGTAATAATTAGAAGTCGATATAGACATTTTTTGCATAATGTTAAGAGACTACCTCCTAAGAAACATGATTGAGGGATGAATGGAGTTAAAATGACTATAGAAAGATAGAGAATAAGACGATTGAACTGGATGATGAACGAGGGTTACAGCAAATTCAAAGCGAGAGTTAGAGAAGGTGGCGAATGGCGACATTGGACGCGCGAATCTGGAGGGCAGAGAATCAAAAGAACTAAAAAGAATCTGCACTGTGTTGTTTGCAATGCGCCTGTCTATCTTAAGGATTTGTTCGCCTTAACTTCGGCTTCCTCTGGTCGCCGATCTCTTCGTTCGGCCTCTAGAGGCGACTTTGTGG
>OY365820.1:12324462-12381962 GCA_959347315.1 Bimastos eiseni
GTAAACGATGACTTACCGAACTGTTTAGCGAGATATCTGGCAATAGATAGACTCTGACACATCGTCAGACCGTCAAATTCGAGAAGAGGAAGTCCACACATTGGCATCGCTGTAATGACGAAAACGTTCTTACATCACATAGACATACGCGGCCTACAGG
This sequence comes from Bimastos eiseni, assembly GCA_959347315.1. Classification (NCBI taxonomy): domain Eukaryota; kingdom Metazoa; phylum Annelida; class Clitellata; order Crassiclitellata; family Lumbricidae; genus Bimastos; species Bimastos eiseni. Next base: position 12,324,623 of record OY365820.1, read on the forward strand.
ACATTTTTAAACATACCTTTGATTGATATACTATGTTTTGTACTAAATCCATCATACTATTGGCTGGTGCAGAAAGCGTCTCGAACTACAAAAGTCTTTTTATGGAGCTAAATAAATTTGTTTGATAAATCGACGAAATGCATACTAATGTGTTTGTGGTCGATTTTATCCGATCTGAAGACTGCCGATGTAGAGAAGAATTTAGTTAATTCCATCAAGAAGAGGGAACAATCGTATAAATTAGACATAATAACAAGGAAGGCTGAAGATTGTTTAGAGAATGAGGGCGACCAAAGCACAGAACCGGGAGCTCGACCCCGAGGAAGACTAAGGATGCTAGGGATAGGCAATATAAAGCTATGCACTGAACTATCATTCAATCAATCAATCAATTTGCTTAGTTGTAGTCACACAACAAACAGTTTGCTCAAGGTATAGAAGACCCAGTTATATTAAGAGAACAGGGACAAGAACAACTGGCGCAGAGTTGTCCACAGTGCAGCCAGCCCTCGGACCGAGGAAGGCTGAAGACAAGACAAGGCAAGACAGCAACAGCTGAGATAATGAACCAACTCAACAACTAAGTAAAGGTCTTAGAGATCTGAAACGATGACATTGCATTTGGTATACAATACATGATTTCATGGACGGCCAGTCCTCCATTGGCATTCGTACATCGTCGAAGGGAACAGCAGCAGCTGCGAATATCATACGAATCGTCTCCGCTCGACCACAACCATTGAAGTAGGTCATTCTATACGCCGTCGACATTTTTCTGTCTTTTAGAGGAGAATGCGATCAACGACAATCCATTGACCAAACTGTTATAGTAATCAGCATTATGATTACAAATTTATATAGCTCCGCTTCTTAAACTGATGAGCTACGCTAGTCTCAGTTATGTGATAAATGATAATGTTAATTCGTAATCGTAATCTCCAAACTTCTAAAGCGTCACTCGAAAATCAATCGGTTGGCACCAGCTTATTCAATCGCAAGCAACCTATAGTATAGTCTCAATTTTTAAGCAAAATTATTACCATTTAATTAGTATTTGGCCTAACACGGAAAAATTCTTCAGGTAGCTGATGGTGCTTGAAGACAAGAGTCACAAAAAACAGTGGTCGAAACTTGCACACATAGACTACACAGCTCAACCAGCGAATTATCGCATTCCCAACAGGTGTATCCCATATGGATTTTTTTTTAAATTTCCAGTTCAACATCATTTGAGAATGTAAATCTTACTTTGAATAACTGAAATAATCACGACTGTGTATCCACCCTCTACTGTAGTTCTGGTTTCCAGCACGACACGTTATCCGAATGATCAGAGCACCCTGCCTGTGATGAGGAGAGTTTGGTTTCAAGCCTCAGCTTAGGCGGTCCCTGTGTAAGCAATGCCCTCACTCACGACTGATCAACACCAATGAAGCTCTATCGTATGGTTGTGTGCGATACAACCGAACTTTGGAAGGAGTACAAATATCAAATGCAGCACATGTGTCCTTGTGTTCTGGTATCTCATGACCGTGTTTCTCTATAACGAATTACAAATACAGGTCTAGAAACACAGAACCAGTGAATACGGTGCAATACAATTGTCACTTGCAGTAAGCATCGGTTTGTGCCGCGCTTATCACGAGAGCTGTGATATAAAAATCCTTGCATTAGTTTAGGCCTTCAGGTTAATGCTGCGAGCGTGTATATGAAACATTTATAAAAAACTCTAACCTGATTCTTTCAGAGTACTGAGCAAACCGCGTCAGAGTTTAAATGTGAATATAGCCAATGTCCTTCACACGTCACGCTACGCATTTATCCCAGCTTCAACCGATAACCTTTTTGTAGTCAGCAGTGGACAAACGAACAAGTTGTAAAATGCGAAAACACGCGCATCAGTTCCTCTGTGTTCAATAAACCACAGGTGCAGAACGATAGCCATTGGCGACTCTTTTAGCTGATTGTGTACTGTTTTGCTAACTATTCTATAACTCATTGAAATGACTTTTAACATGTTGTGGCTAGCGCAGAGAGCGTCTCTGAGTAGATTTCTTCAAGAGGCGCTATATCAAGTTTCACTGCTTGATTGATAGTAGGCAACATCTTGCTATAATCTGTCGGTTTCAAAAAGCTTTCTCATGTAAGGGAGAAATCCATGCGAGTTGATTTTGTGAGGTAAGCAAAAGGCGCTATATCAAGTTATAGTTGTAATTGTAATCTGATATTAATAAGGCACCAATGCAAGAATAAAGCCAACGCTTTCAAGAGAGACGATTACAGACGGAGAGCTTAATTTTTGGATGGCTTCTGAACTGCGCTGCTGCAGCCGTATACAATACTACATATGCATCCGAGTGACAATCATGGTTACTGAGGCAATCACTGCTACGACCCGGGCCCGAATAATGATGATATGATGGAGAAGAGCCAACAAGACAATCACGCATGAGGGTGAGGATCTTAAATTGAATGCGATGCTGGATATATGGAGACAGTGCAAGGCATCCTACACAAAGAAGTAGAAAGACTTGCAAATTGGACATCTTCAATAAGACGACCAGCGGCATTAAGAACAGAACAAAGTCTCGATGTATATTGGCTAATGAAAGTCGAGTAAATATAACGCTATCAAAGATCAATCTGATTCTGATAAAGGTGTCAATTAAAGTAATAACGGTATAAGAGGACAGGGGAGGCTGGATGGCACGTATCTGTCAAGGTGGCATAAGCATGTCTTATTAATACATTTTTACTATTCTCCTCAGGAATGATGAGCGCATCATTGAAGCACAGTCGGCACATGGAACTTTGATATCGTGACCTGCAGTCACAATTTCACCAGCTGACTGGCGTCTTATTCGAAAGCTCATTCAAAGTCCGAAGCCAATCTTAGAAAGAGTTAGCGAACCCTTTCGAAGACGTATCTCAGCTGCCTAAACTCTGAGAGAGCAATGTCAATCGTAGAAGACGCGCTGGACGATACCTGCACCTTTCTTCCCTTAGGCCAATATATGCAGACCCCACCTACAGACGAGGAGCAGCTTGATCGACAACTCTAATGCATTGTATTTGCGGATTTCTAAATCGCCTATACCAGTACGACCTAACTAAATACAGGAGCTCCCAGCGTGAAAAACGCTACTAGGCGTAGACTAGACTAGACCATTGCATTGTATTGTATTTCATTTGCTTTGATAATAGTATATCATAACTGTCAAAACGCAGCCATTTACAAACTAATTAGAACGAGTAGGTTATAGGCTGCATGTGGTTACCGGATTCGAAGAGTTCACGAGGCATCATAGTCAACTATCGAGAAGGAGGCTTTAATTGTACTCGGTGATCGCGTCGTTGCTGTGTACATTGGATTCTTGTTTACTCCTGACTACACTCAATCCTCTGCAGTTTACTAACTCGATGGTGAACTCGAACCAGAAACTCTTGCGCTGGAGTATGGAACAGAAGCGGATCACCTTGAACATTGATCGTCGGCTGCATTGACCAGACCTACTTATAGTCGCACTGCATTAATTTTACTTAATGGTACATGTCTGCTACCTTCAAGAACTGAAATTAATTGTTTTTCTCGTTCATGATATATATATTATATATATTTATGTTCAGGTCATAATGAGTTTATATGTATATATATAATATTATAAGCTTATATATTCGTAAACTCATTAAGTTTTTTTCTCGTTCAGATACTTCTATCTATCGTTCAGTTCTGCCAAGACTTGGGGTGGATATCTTTGAGTATGGTTAAGTCTTAAGCCCTCCCGAATAAGGCCAGACAGAATTTTGAGTTGAGTCTAGTTTAGAACTCTAGCGAGCGTATGTGGGCCATCTAGTGACAGAAAAGTTGATATAAGCTCGTGCATGGTAAATTTAGAATGCCTGGCATATTGTCGTTTGGTCTGAGTAGAGAGTAGAGACCGTGTTGTTTAAGAAATCCATGTTCAACCCAAGCCATGTTCTACGACCGTTGTGCAGGTTAAGGCCTGCTGTACATGTACACAATACCACCTGCGATCGGGCGCTTTAGCGTGCAGAATTTTGTAGATAATTATTCGATGTGGGGCAAATTGGAATAGTAATTTCTATAGCATATAGGCAGCATGTCTATTTATTTGCCCTCCCGAATAAGGTCAGAAAGAATTTTTTCAGATGTATAGAAACATTACTGTGCTAGTCTGTCGGCACAATCGGATATGTATGGATGTCTGTACGTGTGTATTTATGAGAGTACGCTTAAATAAAAGCATTTACAAATCTTTTAAAACGCTGCACTTTGACAGCAAACAATTATAAAAAGGTGCGTGTTACATGCATGAGATCAACCGAAAATGTTTCTTTCTCCTACTGTTTCATACGCAAGAGTTCGAACATCTGCGTTGAGCCTAGACCTTGAAAACAAACACAATCGGTTTAACAAATAAGCTTCATTTGCGACGAATTGTCCTACGTATTTGCAGAAAAAGACCTAATAATGCGGTTTAAAACGGAACGTTGTGGTGTCCACCGGGAGAGGAAATGGACAAATGATGTGGCAACTGTCTCAACTGAGCTCAAATAGACTGATAAAAACATCGTCGCTTATTGTTTAGCTCGTCTTTTCTATTTTCTTAAAATCGAATCAATAATAAATATGTCACTGCAAGAAACCTATACCGTCAACTGAGTATGGGAGTCACCTAAATTGAAATAGGGAAAATACTCTTAACTGAACTTTAAAACAATTAATATAAAAATTCTACCTTGACAAAAAGAATTCTGAATTCAATTGAAAAAGAGGAGTCCTGTAAACTCGAATTTAGAAAACAAGTAGGGCCTATTTTGTATCAAACCAAAAGCAAATCCTTGATATGGCGACGAAGTACCCTATCCATTAAACAAGCACGAAACCAGTCGCACAAAATCTCTGTAAAGCAAGCAAGTCAGCGATACTATACAAGATTTCCTGTCGTGACACCATATGATGGAAAGAGGGATTGTAATCAACAGTTTGCTAGTACATCTATCGTATCTACCAGATCCATCCGGAAGATGTGGGAGTGAGGTAATCCTACTTTTATCGTACGAGTCAAACAGAACGCATGCTGTCAATGAGTCATCGTAGAGGTGCCATCACTCGGAAAGAAACTTCTTCACTGTCATAAATGACGCATTCGATTCAATTTTATGGAGAAGACAGAAAAGGTCAAACACACAGGTCATAGACCTAACACATCGAGAAACAGTCAAAAGATGTGCGTTAATTCTCAAACCTAAGCAAAGCACTTCTTCGCCAGAGATGCAATGTACCTACAAAGTCCGCAGTTTCATTGTTTGCCTCAGCAGTAATATTATTGAATCTGCCCAAAGGGTGACCATTGCGGGAAAACGTGATCGGCCAAGACTAAGTCCAAAGGAGACTTTGAACCTCTCAATGAGGGTTAAACACAAGATTGGTGTGAATTCGTTGAAACAAGAACTCATTTCTATATCAGACCGTGCCTAAGAAAACCATTTTGCAAAAGACCAGTTTCTTCACCTAGCCCAAGAGCAGCTATGAGTGTGAAATATAGAGCGAATTCGTTATTTTTGTCTTGGTTTCGTCATGTAAGAGCGTGTACCAAGACCTCACCCTCGATATCTCATCTTATGACTCATTATAAACACTAACCTAGGGCGCCGGTGCACCATGGGTCATGAATCTCGTCACTACCTCGGTGGGAATTCAATCCACGCATGCCACAGGACTATCGTGCATCCGGAGGAAGCACTCTGAAAAACCTAACCAACGTATGGCAATTAACTAGAACGGGCTGCTGGAATTACTAGATGATTAAAGAGGTTAAAGATGCATGCTTAATTTACAAATAATAGGCTAAACAGCTGTAATTTACGAAGATAAAGTATGTATTTTAAGACAGCGCGAGTTGAAATTTACAGTGACTATGGCCTGACATGGCCTGGGGTGCCATGAGGTTGCCAGTGTTTATGAGTAGGGCTATATTTAACTAGAGAGAACTCGACGCCTAGGATGATATCTTTAAAGGGACATTGATTGAATTGAATAGTTGCATGATTTGAAATAACTGACATTCATGAAGTTTTTATAATTTGGCACCAGAGCGAAATGTTAAATTAAGGAATTACTGCACGACATCGTAATAAAATTGAAAATGAAATGCTTAGACAAAGACACTCTTGTTAATTAAGGACCTGTTGTATGTGCCAGTCTCAACTCTGGATTAATAATGAGAGCGACGCTAATGAGCTTTGCTATCACACAGTGTCGTTAAATTGAAACTACTTCTACTAGCTGACAAGACAAGGAATACAAATATGAAAAAAACCTCTTTTTGACCCATCTTAAGCCTACTTCTCTTGCAAATGCGCTTCTTGCAAATTCACCTTTCCTAATCCTGTCATCTCCTAGGCACGGTCGAAATGTTTGCTACAGCTGAATATTGGGTATGTCGAATGGGTCGCTTGGTGGGGTATACAGGCTATTGCCCTTGGATCTGTCTGTGTAGCCATCCGTCCTAAAGAAAGAGAAACCTTATGCGAGTTGGATATGGAGTTTGGAAGCAGTTGAGTATTGCATTGCTTTCTGCCTACACGAAGTCAGAAGCCTTTTATGGTAAAGGGAGGAAAGCTTATGACGGTTGGATATGGTAGATGGAAGAGGTTTTCCTTTCCTTCGGCGCCGCATCCCTGGTCCTTCCAGATGGAGGAGCATCTATGACTGCTGCTGCCCTGCTGTTCCTCGGTTGCCTGGGGGCGATGGTAGTGGAGGCTGCGGCGGAGGCTGAGATGGAGGCAGGCGGCTGGATCTGAAAGGTGTTGGCTTGCTGCCTGCTGAAGAGGTTGCGCAGGACGCCGACCTCCTCCTGGATCGAGGCGAGGACCGTAACGACGGATGCTAAGGCCACCTGGTTCTCGGACATGAGTCGACGGATGTGCTCGATGTCCTGCTTCTGTTGCTCGTCGTCCCTCACATGGCTCTGGACGTGCTGCAGCCGGACGTCGAGGATCTTGAGGGTGCGCTGGATGGCGTCCAGCTGTGGAAGGGACAGCAGGTGGATCTGCGGCTGCTGCATGCGACGGGTGGCCGCCGCTGCCGACAGCTTCTGCTGAAGACGGGATTTGGCGTTGATCGACCCAGGTTGCTGCGGCTGCTTCACGATGCGCTCACCTCCGTCATCGTTGTCCTCTGCCGAAAGAAACCCACACGATGAACAATTGAACACACACGCCTACACAGTACACACACGCGAGCACATATACACATACCTACATACAAATATACAACACACACACGCAGTTTTTCACTTTGCCAGCTCCAACAGCAGTAGGCCCTACTTTATCTGCGTGGGTCCCATCAGCCGGAACAGTTTCTCCCTCCCTCTTGCCCCTGAGGCCTTCCGGAGGCTCCTGAAGACCTTCCCGTTCTCCGTTTTGCTATGTGTTGAGTCGTGAGCGCCGCTTATATCGAGTGATGCTATATAAGTTTTTCATTACAATCACAGTAATATTATACTATCATCCTCGACTTGTTGCATACTTACTTCTTCAAACCGTGGTTCAACGAGCGGCAAAGCAGTTACACAGCAAAATAGAATACTGAATAAATGATTGAGTACAAAATGCACGTGATAAACATCGATGCCGTGATTGGCGACTGAATGATGACGTCATCACTGAAACAATCACCGATGATGACATCAAATCGATGGCCATGGCAGAGACAATGTGAGAACTGAAGAGAGGAGGTATTTTATTTAAGATTCTTTCGGTTTATACCGTTGTAAAGCACAGAACTGAGAATTAGCTTGTTTAGACCGATTGAAGCTAAACGTTTTAACTTATTTTGGTCTTATGGTAATTTAAAGTTGAAGGGGATATTCAGCAAATCGACATGAAACTTTGTCGATGAAAGCAAAGCCAGCTTCAAAGGCCAAATGTGAAGTGAAGAGTTTTTTTAAATTCAGATTAGTCTGCCTTATCATAGTACACGTGTGAGAGAACTCCTAAAACATATAACTCGATCTTTGCTTGTATAAGCTTAACTTTTGTGTGAAAAGGTGATAACCAAATGCATCACCTTTTCTCCTTTAAAACCGTTGACCAGCTAAAACGCATTTCGGTTGTTCATACACCTGCGGTTCTGAGGCAATTAAATTTTCATTTGACGTTTATTTGGTGTTGATAGATTCTGGTCTAGTGGCGTAAGAGGCGTGTTGAAACAAGACGATGTGTTCCTTACATGCCTCAGCACATGCTAGAGACTGAAAGGGCTTGGTTCTTCTCTGGATGAACTACGAGGGTATCCATGGACTCCGACCACTCGATTTCTGCGCCATTTCCATCCGGGATCCTACAGGATTCGGTTCACGGACCTCTCTATATCATGAACTCTACGCGGTTGATCTGATCGAGCCCAGAGCTGCTCTTGGACCACTTGTTTGTTCACTGCTTCAGATTGGTCTACTTCACGTGTACCTTGTCTTTAAATACATCACGACATCGCAATGCATTACTTTACCTGACCCGAGCTTAATTCATCGTATCCAATACAATAGCTATTCCTCGCTGATATGACCTTGACCCTTCATGACCTGTGCTTATGACTTGACCTATTTCTGTATATTATTTCCGTGACATTGAGACGCACATAATTTATATCCAACGAATGATCGAAGATAGATCTAAGAACAGCTTATGCGCACCTGCGTATTGCGGTTCAGGTGGTCTGTCGTCTGGACTTATGTAAGTCTCTGCCGTCGTACCCGCTAATAAGTTAGTTTCACCACCTCCACCAGCGCCCTCTTTACCTGCAAGAAAATAGAATTATTGTAACGCCTTCCTCGGCCAACAACGTGGCGTCGCTGCCACTAGTATGTCGATATTCAGCAACAATAATAAAACGATAATAATAGTAGTGTAACAATAATAAATAATTGCAATGGTGATAGTAATAACAATAAGATGTAAGCCTATATCTATTACGGGTTAGCCTTACCTCTCCTTATCATAATACGCCGTTCTAAAGCGTTTTCCGCATAATAAATTTTTACAATTTATAAAATCCTTGGTGTGTAAAAGTTAGTCCAGTATTTTCTAAGAAAAACTCGACTTCCTCCAACCGAACCCTGATATGTGAAAAGCAAGTCCAGTGTTTTTCAAGGAACCTCGATTTCCTCTAACCAATAATTATTATCAAGCATTTGCATGTGAGGACCTATTCACTCTATTGGTATCACAATTCTGCATAGAATCGGTCATATCTCCGCTATTCTTTGAATAAATGAAGTTATCTATGCAGAACTGTGATGGCATAGCTTCACACAGATGCTGGATAAAAATGATTTGATTTTGGAGGAAGTCGAGTTCTTATTAAAACACTGGACTAACCTTTTTAACCACCAATGATTTATTTTGTGCGGGAAACGCTTTAGAATGGTATATTATGATAAAGAGAAGCAATGCTAGACCGAATGAGGCAGAATATGGCAGTATTTTAATCAAAAAACTGCAGCACGCTGGGGGCGAGAACCTTTAACACAAGTTAAGCTTTAGTTTCTTAGACCCTGAGGGATCCTTTCTACCTCGGGAGAAAAAATGATGATAATAATTATTATTATTTGAATAATATAAGAACAGAATTTGAAATATTAGAGTAGAAATAGTATGGTAATAGTAATAGTAAGAGAAATAATAATGGGAATAATTGTAAGTAGACCTTATAATGATAATAATAATAGTAATAATAATAAAAATAATAATTATTATCATTCTTATTAATTATTGTTATTATTATTAATTTATTATGTTAATAGTGATAAGAACAACCTCCTCACATCGAAAATATATTGAAAGAGGCGATAGTTAAATTGATATAAACGAAGATCAGAAGGGACTCAGTGGAAATGATTCTGAGTCGCTATACCTTCTTCTTTGAGTCGTTCTAACTTGAAGAGATATCTTCTAACGAGACGTTGTAGCATGTCGGCATTCGAAGTGACTGAAATGCTAATATTCAGACTTTTCAAAACCTTCTCCCGTCGACTCTGAAAAGAAACAAGAAATATTCAAGCCTAATTACTCATCATAACACAAGTAATAGACAGACAGACGCACGCAAACATATAGTCAGAGAGACAGAATTGCAATGACTAGCACATAGACAGACAGGGAAGAAATGGTGTATCTGGCATGCAAAATGTTTACTTCCATTTTTATTCAGACAATTAAGATACTCATCAGATCAAACGACCGGTTATTCTCATTGAATAGTTAATTAAGATAATCAGTTTTCTGATTCAAACTCAATTAATCAATGCATGAATTAATTGGAAAGTATTTTCTGAACGGCAAGGACTTTTCCTCACGAGTATGAAAGACGTTTTCTTCGGTGGATCGTTTTCCATCAGCTGGTTTCCATCCTTGCGGAAAAACTGCCTCAACCGACTCCAGACGTACTTCCCGTCTTTGAGAGCGGGTAGCAGATTAAAGGGAACCGGAAGGGTATTTCCCTCATCGATGTAATTCATCCACAGCCTCGTACGAGCAAATTTCCACTCCACGTCACAATCGCCCTGACAGAACCAAATAAGGAATAGCAACAAAAACGGTTCCTAAATATATAATAGTAGTCCTAGACATACAGAGACGAAACTTTAAAATAAAAGACAGTCACTGTTAAATCCCGGAGGAGAGCTCCCCACACCAAAATGCCGATCTATTAACTTCCTAAAGGACTGCACCTATGAGGGTACTGGATGCGGAAGATGCCCAACAAGCATGAAACCTAATTCTAGCCGTCTTGAAAAATCCACTCAGCATTTCCCAAACTTATTTGCCATGGGCCGGTCATTTTTATACTTCTTATTCGTGACCCACTAAAAAAATGTATCGCCTAATTGGCCGATGGGCAAAAAGAAGCAGATATGAATGTTCATACAAACTGCCTGCGTTATAGTTAGGTGAAGCCTAGTTTCAGAGGAGTGACTGACTGTTTGCAGCATATAATCATCTTTTTTTATTTTGTTACTTTAATTAAAATTAGAAAAAATTAACTGCTCAATAAAAAGATTTAGGCGACCCGGGGTTGGTCTTCCGTGGCCTTGTGCCGGGTCGCGCGACCAGCAATTTGTGAAACGCCGGTACAGTATATTTATACAGAAATAGTATACTTACATGGAACAAACTTAGAAATATACAAAATCCCAACCGGAGGATGACTCAGATTTTGCATTGATCACAGCTCCCATCGGGTTGGCAGCTCAATAGGAAGTTAGCTAAGATGCTCAAAGTCATGGAAGACAACGGTGATTAAAATTAACACGTTGACAATGTAAAGAAAGGGTAGTCATAACGGGCGCAGTGAAATGTTGGTTAAAGCTGATGTGACTGTATTCAAGTTTTAGGGCCTGATGAGCAACGATACAGTTCTAAAGTTTTGAACATTGTCGTTGCTCATTGTCAAAATCATCTAAGCATGACGGTCAAGCTTCTAACTGAAGCAACATTTTACACCTTATTCATATCACTGACCATCTTACTGCACCCAGTTTCTTAATCAGCACACCTGTTTGGCCGACGTCTCACCTGTATAGCTTCGAAAGAGTGACTCATCATAGCGATGAGCATGTTGATGAGGACGATAATGATGGCGACGTGGTAGAGCGCGAAGAGAAACATCCCGACGCCCTCTACGACCGAAGTAGCGTGTCGTTGGGCCTGATGATTGTTTGGCAGGACCCGCTCCAACTCCTTCTCTGGATACTTGATCTCTATACTGTCGATGCTTATTTGGCCGAACATGCACCAGAAGAGACTGTACAATGTTCGCGGCAAGCTGAAAAACAACGAATCGTTATTAAATATTCATTTATTATGCGCCAGTAATTAAGTGGCTAGGGAAGTAAGTAGTTTCTTTATTATTATTATTAACCATTTGCTAATCGTCCTTTGACGTAGTGACATCTATCGACAGACCCGCCGAGAAGAGGCAGGAGCAAATGCTCAAGGCCCGGCTGTTAGTATGGACCCGGGCCGGGCACGTAATCAATTTATTAAGTAGTTCTAATCAGTTATGCATACAAAGTCTATGTCTCATCTCTCTTTAAATTTTATGTTGCTCTGATGAACTATAGGCATGATTTAATTACTGTTGGGAGGCGTTTTTTTCAATAAACAGTGACTTTAAAGGTCAAGGGGTCAATGGAGGAACCTCCTCAAGTCAGCCTTGGAAATTTAATGTCTCGGTTGAATCACTTTTGGATGGCGTAAGTTGAAGTCTACTTGGCTCACTCTTGTCTAACCTTGATCCTTGGCTTGCCCTTGGTACTTGGCTGACCCTTGATAGTTGGCTGACCCTTGGTACTTGGCTGACCCCATGGTACTCGGTTTACCCTTGGTACTCAGTTTACCCTTGGAACTTGGCTTACCCTTGGTTTACCCTTGCTATTGGCTTACCTTTGATACTTGGCTTAACCTATAGGCACTTGGTTTACCCTGGGTAAATGGCCTAATCTTGATACTTGCGCTGCCTTTGATACTTGGCTCAACCTTGCTACCTGGTTTACTCTTTTTATTTCGCTCAACCTAGCTGCTTGGCTCACCCTTGATATCTGACTTAGGCTTACCCTTGCTACTGTCTTGCGCTGCCTTTGATAGTTCACTCTTAATTACAACCGGGTGACCTCATTCGAATCAAAGCCTCTGTTTTAACATTGATTGAATTAATTTTGCTCCAAACTTTGCCCATGTACTTACCCCTGGAAGGCCTCAGAAGTATGGACCAGCTTAATCTCGGTGTCCCTTACAACCTCGTAGGTCTGCGATCCGTAGTACCAGTAGAGGTTATGTAGGCCAACCATGAAAGCGAACAGCACCTACAACAGGAGAGAGAGAGGTCTATCATCAGAATAATTCCATCCTCTGTGCGCCAGCCGGGTACCTTCAGTTAGCACTATATATATATGTATATATATATATAAATATATATCTTGAATATCTATATATGTATCTTGAATGTATATATATATATATCTTGTATGCATGTATGTATGAATGTATGTATGTATGTATGTATGCATGTATGTATGTATGTATGTATGTATGTGTTTATGTATATGTATGTATGTATGTATGTAAGTATGTATGTATGTATGTATGTATGTATGTCTGTGTGTATGTATGTATGTATATATGTATGTATGTATGTATGTATGTATGTATGTATGTAGGTATGTATGTATGTATGTATACAGATATGTCTTGAATGAATGAAAGCATAAACGAATAATTGAATGAATGAAATATGTGAGCGTACGGAGGAGTAAATGATTGTAATTGAACGAATGAACGAACGAGCGAACGAACGAATGAATAAATAAAGGAATGAAAGATAGAAAGAGTCAATGAACGAATGTATGAATGAATTACTAAATAAATACATGAATAAAACGAATAGATGAACGAATGGAGGAATGAATGAAGAATGGATGTCAAATGACCAGTGTGAATAGGACGAGGAATCGCGTGATGTCTGCCAGCATCCTTCCCAGAGAGATCTGCAGCGTTCCCAGAACCTCGAAGGCAGGCATCAGGTACGTGGTTCGGGCGATGCTCAGCACATTCGCAATGGCGAACAAGATGTCGGACACGATCTCTGGGTCGTCTGGCATCCACTTGAACCGCGCTGAAACACGTCCACGTCGGGCATTTATAGAGCGCCATGTAGCTATGTGTTACAGTTATACCCTGACTGTTTAGAAGGGCAACGGCTGGACCACTAACCAACAGGACAAAGATGTTCTTTTGTTTTCTGTTGTCATTGTCTCTTTTTAAAAGTACACATTTCGAAATCGTAATCAACTGTTTTCTACTTGTTTACTTAAACGATTCAGAACCAGAGATGTGGTCTCGTGACGGTCTCGAGACCTGAAAACTGTGGTCTTGGTCTCGAATGCATCGGCCTTGGTCTTGGACTTGGACCATCAGTCTTGGTCTCAGTCTTGGTCTCGGATACGTTGGTCTTGGTCTTAAAGGAACGGTCTTGGGATTCGTCTCCGTCTTAAATTTACCTATTGCATGCTATAAGTTATTCATAATGTGATATTCTTAGACCGAAGCCAAGGGCTGAACCCGCAAAAGCTCAGAGTGGCCGGTAAAACTGCTTTTGGACCTCTTGGTCTTGGTCTCGGTCTTGGTCTTGAGTTTTTGGTCTCGTGCCCAACACTGTTCAGAACCAATGCACTATGATGACCCTATTATATAATTATTATAATAAGTGAGGTAGGAACTAAGTGAGCGCAATGCTCTCAAGGGTTTTAGAAATGAGGACAACTCACACGCTGTCATATGGTAGGCCGTTGAGTAATGGATAATACTCTGGGGCGCAGAGCTGAGGAAACGTGTACGGTATACCCGTATCCCCGTAAGGTTGACTATATAGTTCTTTTAGCGATAGAAGAACTAGCCAACCTTGGTTACAAGATGTATAACGTACTGAGCGCCGTGCATATTGGTACGACAGTTAAATTTGACCTCTGTAATAACTTATTGTTGTCATTCGTTCATATTTTGCTTGTAATCAAACTGCGGTTTGTCAGTTTGCAATAGAACGAAAAGATATTTAAAAGTAGCCAAGACCGACAGCTCACATGCTTTCATGAAGTAGCTATAGCTGTTCCTGTCGTTGAATATCTCGTCAATAATTTGAAGGTAGGCTGTTTTGTTTCGGGTGGACAGAGCCTCCCTGACTCTAGCAGTTCCGTTGTACTGTACATCGGCCGTTTTGATCCAATGGTCGACGAGAAATCGCAGAACATAGGAAGCCAGGTAAAGCGAAAGCACAGAGAAGTCAATGAGGTTGTAGTTGTCCAAGAGATATACCCTCAGACCGGTCGCGTGGATCTGCTTGTACTCCATCCACAGTTGACCTGCAAAGGCAAACGTCACCAGATATTTACAGTAAATGACCATGAACACGTGTATCTTGTTCCTTTCATAATTATTACCCTGTGTTGTTCCATAATAACAGAGGAACATTCGAAGATTTGCAGTTAAGTTTTTGCGCTAAAGGATGTCTATAGTAGGCCCTAACTAATGTTGCCAGTAGAAAAATATTGATGCGTCTGATGAAGAAATATCGGCTGCAATACGCTCTGGTTAGTAAACTTTTCAGATTGTCTTAAAACACTTGTGTTTAGATGCATACGGGTCTTACAGATACTGGTCGTGTGTGCAGCGCTGCTGTGAGGTATAAAGACCGTATTAAATGTCCTAATATAGACGTATGTCATGTTACATAGCTAATATATATAATTTATATAATATATCTGCACACTTGATCTACACAGTTTACAAAATACACCCCCCCCCCAATTGGAGGAGTTGAAGGCTGAGTTTATACCTTATTGGGTTAATGGGCATTTCCCAACCCCATAGACATACTTACACAGCTAATGCTGCGTCGAGCTTTCTCAGTGGTTGGTCCATCCACCTGGAATGGGCTTCCGGTTGCCCTCCGTCTTCCCCCTTACAATGATCTACCTAGCTTTTGTGAGCTGCTAAAGTCATTTCTTTCTGGTTGTGGCTGGGCTGCATGGGAGCACCTGTGAGTAGTTTCCCTTGAAGAGGCGCTATATAAATTATCGAAATGAATGAATGAATGCATACATACACACATGAACTGTACATACATTGTATATAAAAATAATATATATATTTAATATATACATATAAATATATGTTGTAGGGTCTGATACCTAGAACGAAGAAGACGAGGCAGAGCTGTACGTTTGTGATGAGTAGATTGGCCGGTCGGAACTGATGCTTGAGCGCCGTTTCTACCTCTTCCGTCATTCGTTCGTCGTCGTAGATCTTGTCGAATAGATCGGGAATCGATGTGATTGGGTGCGTCCTCTCGTCCAATCGGAACGTCGCTGCCGTCAGAAGGATCAAAAAGCAGATGTTCGAAACCGTGTGGGTTATGAACTTGGCCGCTGGACAACGAAGAACGTTGGCCACCTGAACAACACAACGACGGCGACAACAACGATGATCTACGTACATTCGATACAATATGTTCTAATATCTAATACATAAAACATAACCTATATGTTCCAATTTGTTCCAGCGTAATTCAATCTGTTCTAGAGTGTTCTAATATCATACAGTTTGTTCTGACGTGTTCTAATGACATATACTATATTCTAATTTGTTATAATGTAATACAATATATTCTGACATGCTCTAATATCATGCAATCCGTTCTTTGTGTTCTAGTACAGGCCGTAATCCCATTTAATCTAATTTGTTCTTATGCGACCATATCTGTTCTGATTTATGTTGATGTCATCCAATTTGTTCTAACGTAATCCAATCTGTTCTAAATACGACCTGACATGATCGTTATTTGGCCTGATCCGATTCTGTCCGATCTGAACTGACCCTATCTACATGTAGCAGGTGATCCAGACAAAAATGAACCAAACGCTGTCTGCACAATGCGATGCTATTCTCGTCTCCTATATTTCGTCTATTTTGAGTCTCGTTTAATGTAATCTCATCTATCCTGTATGATCGGATCCAATGTGACAATTTCTGCAGACAACAGCAGATGAAACTTGGCAAAGATCGTAAATGCGATCAGACGCATTGAAGATCAAAGACCTGACACGCCGTCGTTATCTGAATATCACGCCATATATATATATAATATATATATATATAAATATAATATATATATATAATATATATATATATATTGGCCTACACCAGATTGTGAATTCGTGAATTTCATGCTCTAAATAAAGGGTGCGTTTCTTCGTTTTGAGAAAATTATACAGGCACAACTATAGATTACTTGATGCCAGCGAATCTTTTACGACATATACACTGAAAAATCGGGATCATGATGATGACGACGATGATGATGACCGCGACCACCTCATCATCGTCGTCATCATCGTCATCATCAATATCCTCGTTATCATGATCACGATTTTTCAGTGGTAATGATGGTCGCGATGGTGGTGACTATGGTAGGGGGGTGGGTGGGTGGGTTGGGCGTGTTGTTGGTCGCGGTTACGATGGTGCTGATCTGTCGTTTGAATGGTGTTGGAGAGAGAGCTTTGACCTTTGTTTCTGGAGAGACGAGATAGATGATGCAGAAGATGGGAACGAGAGGAACGCAGACGATCCACATGGCGATCTTCTTCCACAGAGACAGAGACTGCATGAAGCCCATCTCTGCTCCGTACCAGATACTCGTCAGGTGCTGCTGACAGTTCGGATGAGCTACAAACTGATGCACACGCACACACGTATAACGCATGCACAACTTCTTATGCAACGAATCACTGCTAAGGTAAGATACATGTAGGGACCAGGCCATAGATCCAGAGGGCAACGATATCTTAGGGCAACAATAAATGCGTTGTTGTGAGCCAACAACTGCTGTTTGAAGCTTCATGTATACAAGATATTGAATTCAGTGGTTAGCCCATCGTTCGGGTACACGCTCCACTTGGCGTTACGTTTGAAGTCTTGAAGGGGCCCTATATAAATATTTGTATTGAATTAATTAATTAATACAGTGTAGTGAAACATCACATGAGTAGTTTATGTTTATGTGAAAGCTTGCTTGTTACTCGATGAGGCCTTAAGTTCACATTGTTCGACCATAGAGTAATGGTGAACTCCCTGGGGCGCAGATTTGAGGACCTGAGTTCGAGAACCATATCCGTCGTAAGGCTGACTAGCCATTATTACGCTAAGCGGCGACGTTTGTTAAAATGAAATACATAGCGTAATGGGCGCCTTGCACGGCTGTCGACAGCTAAATTCGCCTCCTGTAATGACTTGTCACCGTTCGTTCATAATGTACTGTAATCACACTGCGGTTTGTCAGTCTGAAATTAAACTAATATAATAACATTAATAAATTTTTATTACATCCAGGTGGGGCAATGTACGCTTATTGGTTGAACGCTCCAGAAATGAAGGTCACTAAAGTTTACGTACGATAACGTGTCCATGTGGTCTATATTAGAGATCATGTGAATGGGCGATTAGTCATGGCCTTGACCGGATTACCCAGGAGGTGGATTAGACAGTCGCCACGGTTGAGATCGACTCCATGTATTGCCTGTATAACCGCACAGTTCAGAAGCCTGGCTGACGGGAAGGTCAGGACATTGGTCTGCGGGCAAATATCGATGATTATACAGAAAGAGGACCAACGCTGTCTTCAGAAGCAGAATTTATTAGTTGCACGGGTCGAGGACGGTCATAGCAGAGCCCGGCTGAGGGACCTACTCAGTCAGCAGATCCGTTGCACGATAATTATGAGTACGATGCTGGAAACTCTGCAATTTAAGATGAATGGAGAAGACGTATAATTCTTGGGTATGCGGAACCGAGTTTGATTCCCGCATCCCTTGTTTTCTGCTAGGTGGCGGCGTTTGTTAAAATTAGATGTATAACGTCATGGGCGCCATGCATGGCTGCCGACAGTTAAATTCGACTCCGGTAATTTGTCATCATTAGTTCATAATTAGTATGTTTGCAATCAAACTGCGGTATGTCAGTTTGAAATTAAACAAAGTTATTATTATTATTATAAATATTTTTTTGTTGCCTTCGGGGTAGGCCACTTCATTGCCCCTGGGACTCAGAGATTATTATATTGTGAGAAAGTTGTTGATATTTTTACCATTATTATTTATTTTTACCATTATTATTATTACCATTATTATTATTACCATTATTATTATTATTATTATTATTATTATTATTATTATTATAATTATTATTAATATCGTCATCGTTACCGCCATCGTCATCATATTTATCATTATAACAGTCGGATGATGTGATAATGCATAATGTACACGTGTCGTTAAATGCTGAAATCTGCAGAAGTCGTATACATATAGTTGTGCCTACCTTTTTCTCTTCGTATTCCATGGCCATTTTAAGTCTTTCGAGGGGGTTGTACGTCCCGTGGTTGTCGTTGCTCTCACTGAGAACGGCCTCGACCTCTTGTGTCCCTCGACAAAGGTCCATCAGTTCGCAGGCGAAATTCATGCACTGCTCGACGAGACTCAAATATTCGTTCTAAATCACACAGGCAAAGAGCGATCAGATTGTATAACTTGTATCGATAAGAAGAGAGCAGCTTACACATTTCTACACAGAGCATCAATAGTATTTCTGATCTCAAATATTATTCTTATAACGCTTGTTTTCAATTATCCTTTAGTTGAGATAAAATATTGTTTATTTCTGTCCAGCTTGACTAACAGTCCGTTATTTTCATGACATGCGCATTGCGCAACTGCTGTTTAGGTCTACACATGCTGTGTGAACTATCGGCATGGTCGGAGCTTTTTCTAGAAAAAAAATGCGCCGAAACGCATCTGCAGGAGTATTTTCGAAAGATATCATGCTGAAATTAGCTACCAAATCAAATAAATGTTATTAGACATAATGATGACAATCATGTATACCATTGCACCTACTTTGAAAAATTTATCTATCTACTCGAAAGCCAAGGGCAGGACAACAATTCATTCACGAGTGCTGCGTCAAGTGAGAAGGGATGTCCAGATATGACCAGCGAAGATCCATGTCCGGTTGCTGAGAGATGACAGATAGATAGACAGACAGAGAGACAGAGACAGACAGGCAGAGGAATACAGATAGATAGACACATAGACAGACAGACAGACAGGGTGAGACAGAGAGAGCGACGTCGTGTGAGAAAATATCGTCAGATGAGAAGTGAGAGACTGTGAGAAGATATCGTCATATTCATATATGACCAGCGAACTTCGGTTGCAGATAGACCAAAGAGAGAGACAGACAGACAGGCGGAAACAGAGACAGAGACAAACAGACAGACGGAGACAAACAGACAGACAGAGTGAGACAGAGAAACCGACTAAGAGAGACAGATAGAGAGAGGGGAGGGGCAGAGGGGTCTCTTTGAGGCCTTGAAAGAAATGGAAAGACGGAGAATTGAAGATTGGACCTTGATTTGAAGTGAATTAATCACAAACTCCTTAAGTTGTGATGAAAGAAAAGTGGTAGCGTCTTTTATGCTAATCAGCTCACGATGACCTCATACTTGAAGTGATTGAACGCCGATATCAAAGCATAGATATTGGCGCTTGTGAATAAACTAGTGTCCTGTGCCTAGGTTTCAAGTGGTGCTTAAGAAATTTGGAGTTAACATTCAGGATTACGATTACTAGTTCTTCGGTTCCTACCATTTCTAAGATAAGTCTTTGTAGTCTTTGGTAGTTAAGTTTCGAATCTTTATTTTCATCACAAGGCATCGTATTTCGCTAACAGAGAGAGATATATAGAATGAGAGAGAGAGAGAAAGAGAAAGAGAAAAAGAGAAAGAAAGAAAGAGAGAGGTATATATGGAAGGAGAGAGAGACAGAGACAGAGAGAGAGAGAGAGAGAGAGAGAGACCGAGAGAGAGAGAGATGCCCATTGATTTGGACTCGTTATCTGTATAGAATCGCGTGCTTATAGAGAGGACATTGTGTCGATTAAAACCCAAATGGCCTTGCACTCAAGACAGGACAATAACATTCATCGGCTAAAATTTATGACTTCTTAATCGATAATCGCCTTGCCTTTCCTCCCCTTTCATTGCCCTCCCTTTCCTTCTCTTCCATTTCATTCCATTTCCTTTCTTTCCACACAGTCCAACCAACACAAGTGCTCGATAGTCACTCGAGACGTTGTTTCTGGATCCATAATGTAGAGTGATTATGCCTCCATGGGAATGGCAGCAATGTCCGGCAGATACGTTATACGCTTCCATCACCTTGGGGTCCGTACGTATACGCAGCGCATTCTCCTCCGCTCTTCCGTGGCCCCAATCCAGGACCAAGATGGAATAACTGGGCTGGAAGCATCCACCGATCTCTCTCCTCTCCTCCTCCTCCTGATGTTCATCTCTTCGGCCATTTGGCTGACAATCGCGCCATCTGCGCCGATCAAATCAGGATAATGACGGCATCCTATTGTTGTCGCCTACTCAAAGGATCCCACTGTACGCGCGACCAGAGACAATAATATATATGCCTAATATATATATGTCTATATATATATATCGTTCAATATATATATATAATAAGTGTAGACATAATATAAATAATATGTAACATGCATATATATATTTACATTATATATATTTATATAATATTACATAGGCATTAATATATAATGTAGGCCGAAGTGGGGCAAAGCGAGCCATAAAACTGTTATTTATTAGAACTACAATATTTTAAAAAATATGGAGAAATTCAAGTGGATTTTTATCTGGCTGTAATGTCAAACGGTTTTTTAATAGTTTTCCGTTGCATGTCCAAACGGTAGGCCTAACAGCTAGAGACTCCATGGACGTTGATGGACTGTGAGTTCTCATAGTCATTTGTCTCAGACAATGCGTGTGTAAGGTTTGCATGACGATTGTATATATAATAGCTAATTAGTTAAGTTTCGTTCTAAATGCTAATGTATTTTTTTATAACCGACTGTAACTATCAATCTATTGTAAGGGTGACCCTGATTACAAGATTTCTGTCCTTTAAGGGCTTCTGTTAGTCCTTATTGACTCCCAGCTAACTGTCAACATTTTTTTACCTGTGTTTGTTATTTGGAGACAATGAAAAACACATGGTTATGGTTATGATATTGATTACTGTAGTCCGCGCTACAGTTTCTGAATACTGCAATTAACTTTCAATGCGCAAATTTATATAGCTCCCACTCAGAGCCCTACGGCCAGAGCCACAAAGTTAAATTGCGACTGCTTCAGGATTCCGAATTGACAGAAGGATCGAAACAAGTAAACGTGCAGCACACTATAATGAAGAGCAATTGTAGGTGAAGGACTTGCTCAAGGTCCCTACACAGTGACTCCCCGGACGAGGGTCGAGCCCGCTCGTTCAGTGCACACTGAGTATTACGGGCTGACCGCTCTAACCGATCAGCCACAGTGGCCAGTCTAGAACCTACTTCGCTGTTGACAAGATGATGCACGCTTTGCGGCCAACCTAACTTTACGCTTTAACGATCCTTCCGATTCAGAGGTTGTCCACTGTTTGAGAGGTGAGGAGAGGAGAGGAGATGAGAGAAGAGGAGAGGAGAGGAGAGGAAAGGAGAGGAAAGGAGAGGAAAGGAGAGGAAAGGAGAGGAAAGGAGAGGAAAGGAGAGGAAAGGAGAGGAAAGGAGAGGAAAGGAGAGGAAAGGAGAGGAGAGGAGAAAATAAGAGAAGTGGCCACCGAAATGGTGCAATTATATTTTCAATAGCCTTCAGAATGCTTTTCAATTACTGACGTAAACGATGATTTTCATCGGACTAAAATAGACAGACGAAGCAGAAAGATTACAAGCAGCAAATGCAGTATATAAGAACATTTCAACTTATAATATAAGCATATTCATATCGTCTATATATATATATATATACATGGACGCTATTATACGGATATATATATATACATATATATATACAGTTATACACACGAGTATATGAATGCTTGGACTATAGCTTTCTTGTTTAGCCAGCAAAGAGAGAAAATACAAGTCTAATGAATTCATGTTTCCGTTCACGAAAGACTGGTCAGCAATCCGAAACTGCGTCGATCAATCATCGACGAATCATCCATTGCAAGACGAACCATTACTCTCTATGACGTCACGCTCGGTGTAACACGCAATATGCAAATCGACGATAACGTTCGTTCTTAATCTCTTCAAATGTAATCTTTCAAACTGTAATGTAAGCCGGATGCTATTCAACACTAATTATCTTGCCGTCAACGGCCAGGAAATATCGCGGTCTTTGTTAGAATAATCAATGTGCAGCATAATAATAATAATGAACAATTTGGGTGACGCATTGACGCTGTTGAACTCAATTCGTTGGACTATATATAAATTATATATCATTTCCGGTGTGCTTGCAACTATTTTTGCGTGTTTGCATTGAAATAAAAACGATGTCCTTGATTCGTGATGCTGTGTATTGTATAGCCAGCGTATGTCAACGGATCAGGCAAAACTCTCTTGCATTAAGCTGAAGTGGTTGTGTTTTGATGTCAGCCGTGTTAAGCTGGCGAAGACTTAACCCCAAATATTCTTATGTATATGTATATATACAACATCTATATGTATATATTTTAAAAATAGTATGTATCTGTGTATTCAGCCGTATGCTTGTAGGGCCGACGCTGATTCCCTGATTTACAGTTCCTGGGTTTTATGTGCTGCTACAACCTGCCACCGTTCAACCAGCCCCAGTCTCCCCTAATATCTAAGCTTGGGACTGGCACTGCCAGAGTACGAACAATGACTGAGTTAGGCAGAGGCGAGCAAACCATGTAGGTCTCGATTACTTCAGATGAGGACGCCCAAACCTTTACTCTACGCCTTACGCTAAGATCTCTTCTCTATCCAATCATTGGTTAGAGAGTAAGAGAGAGAGAGAGACAGAGAGAGAGACAGAGAGAGACAGAGACAGAGACAAAGACAGAGACAGAGACAGAGACAGACAGAGACAGACAGAGACAGACAGAGACAGACAGAGACAGAGACAGAGAGACAGAGACAGAGAGACAGAGACAGAGACAGACAGAGACAGACAGAGACAGAGACAGACAGACAGAGACAGAGAGACAGAGACAGAGAGACAGAGACAGACAGAGACAGACAGAGACAGACAGAGACAGAAATAGAGAGAGACAGAGAGAGAGAGACAGACAGACAGACAGACAGACACAGACACAGAGAGGCAGATAGAGAGAGAGAGAGAGAGAGCGTAACGCAGAGACACACAGACTGTAGCTGAAGAGATCTATGGGACGATGATGAAACGATGTGGAGTCGTTCACTGATTAAATTCCGTCGCTGAAGATTAGTTTTGTGAGGTTCAACCCCATCGTTCGACTCGTAGACGACTAGAGAGAACAGCTGGACGTACGATACATGTATACCTGCTCTCCTTATGCAGCTTGGCATTGATCCGCTAATTGCATACACACAATATATATGCTGATATATACATGCATAACCTGTAAATAACATATATAAACATTATTACATATATATATATATATAAAGATGACACTCAAAGAGAAGCGCGTTTCGAGTGATATATTACGATTGTCATCTGTACATCTTTTTTATATGTTCAGGCACTTATTTGAAGGTCGTTGTGAGCCATTGCTCACTCTACTCTACACATCGCTATTCTATTCCATTCCATTCTATAACATTCTATTGCATTCTATTGCATTCTATTGCATTCTATTCTATTTTATTTCATTCTGTTCTATTCTATTCTGTTCTGTTCTATTCTATTTTATTCTATTTTCTATTCTATTCTATCTACGGACGTATATGGCGCCTGCCACAGTACAACCTAATCACAGAAGCTCCCAGTACGAAGAACCCACCGAGAGAGGAAAAATGATAAAAGAACGAGCAGAAACAGTTGTGCCACTGGATAAGATTACAGCTAAAATAAAGGTCGCTTGAATTATTAAGATACATGCATCGGGGTGTACATAGATATAAAGAAATACTGCACAAATAAAAAAGCGGGTGTATCTAAATCAGAGATCGTGCATGATATGCATTGGACATTGCTGTTGAGTGTCGCGTAGACTCTTCTAGAGAGCTTTATTATACTCTCAACGGTCATCTACCGGCTGGCCATCCTCGTAAATAATTGATGAACGTAATGGCGTCTAGGATATAAGAAGATATCTCCTGAACATGTCCAGCAACAGTGTCCACTGCAGACCAGCCAATGGACCTTCCCACACAATCCCAATTAACACACAGCAGAGCAACTAAAACCCGGCACTAGTAGCCTACGTATGAAATGAAATGACATACCTTGAACTCTTTTTCGACCTGAGCCAGCTTTTTCATCTCCTGTCGCAATTGAAAGGTCGTCATGATGGGGTCAGGACTGGACAGGGCCATGTATGCGGGACTGGCCAGCGCCCGGTAGGCATGCAGCCGTGACCGTGACCGCTTCAGGGAGTCGTAGTTCTGCTTCGTGACACAGTCGGAGCACTGACAAGCTATCTCGTGCGGCTTCTCAATGCACTGATTCCTGTAAAGGAACATCTGGATGATCTCGTGGTTGTTATAGTGAGCGGCCAGGATCAGCGGAGTGATATCCGGCGAGAACTGAGACTTCTCGTCCGTGCGGAAGAACGGATCCTTCAGCGTCTTCTTGTAGAGCTCCTCGCCCGCCATGTAGTTCGGATGTTCGATGATCACCTTGACGATTTTTGTAGCGCCTTTGCTGATGGCGTGCAGCAGCGACTCCTCAATGCACTCGAAACAGATCTTCTCCATGAGCAGTTCGACCATCTCCATGCTGTCGCAATCGACCGCCAGATGGAGGGCGCTGCGACCCATGTAATCGACGCAGTTGATGTTGAGGTTGGCGTCGACATCCTCCATCGACTGACGGACGATCGGGACATCGCCCAAGGCAGCTGCGTTCAGAAATACCCTCTCCTCATCCGTCAGCTGAAAATGTAATGTAATCGTATCTTTAGTTTTATATACGGTCATTTTCAGCTATTGATCACTCTACTCTACACATTACAATTCTATTCCATTCCATTCTATTGCATTGTATTCCATTCTATTGCATTCTATTCCATTCCATTCTAATGCATTCTATTCTATTTACGAACGTATATGACACCTGTCACAGTACAACCTTATCATATCTAACCTAATCTCAGAATAATTGTTCAGAGGCGCCCTCAGCACAGGAACCCTGGAGAAAAGAAACACCTTTAAAGAGCGATAAGCTGATGGAAAGAATCCAGTAATTAGTTGTTTCCTGAATAATGGAGGAAGGTCATTCCAGGTTGATGGGCACACAACAGCAAAAGCTCGATGCTGGGTCAGGGCATGTCCTGTGACATTGGATAAATCCCATTGCCTATTGAATACTATACTATACTATACGATCTTACCCTCGGTGGGCAGTTCCTATTGTGTGTTTAAGGTACAAATTATTCATAACCTGATAGGCTACCTGTATTCTTATTGGCTGGTCAAAGTATTATTAGTTAACTGTCATTTTATTTGACTGGTTCGTGTAGTATCTTTCACTCTGACCTGTGCTGGCGACGTACCTTAAAAGGACTTGTAAGAGAGCATTAAAAAGACTTGCAACATGACATTCGAGGGTACTCCGCCACTGTTTGGACTCTGACAGTGCCAGTCCCAAGCCTGGAGGAGGAGGGCGACACCAAATCATCTGCGATATGGAACGAGATGTCTTTAAAAAATCGACAACTCCGGCATTCGAGGAGAGGAGAGAGAAGCCGAGAGAGGAAGGTTGGCGACAAAATATAATCATACGCAATTCTATTATTGGTTGTGAACAGAGGCAGACTCAGGAACAGGTTGCAGTAGTCAAGTAGTCGTGTCAGATTAAGCAGTTTGTCAGTGTTTTTAGTAACATTAAGTGTTGAATAGAGCGAGGTTGATGCGAACTATATAACCACTATAGAGAGGAAGGACAGAATCCTGTTGAGCATAATAATTTTATATTATAGTGACGATAGTCAACCGGTAAATGCTGGTTTCCGCCTGGGTCAGACTCGACAAGTGAGTGGCGAACGCTACGAAAACTACTGAGGAAAAAACTGATTTTAGCGGCGCTATATAAATGTATGATTACTATACATTAGATCGCATCACTAACCTACGGAGACGTCGCGTATCTACGACGCAAAATACGTCTACAAGATCTATGCTCTCGACTTGTACACGTCAGTTAGTAATAGTTTAACGAACTGTGTGATAACATGGATCATTAGCGTCGCCCTCCTTCCTTATCCAGGCTTGGGACTGGTACTGTCAGAGTGCGAGCAGCGAAGGAGTTCGGTTGTTGCTTTACACTCATTGCTTCCGTTGGCTGTAAAGGTTAATTGGAAGGAGTGTGTGAACAGTGTGCTGGTTCGGTTCTCTCCTCTTCCGAAGCCAACATCCCGTGAGGGACAGTTCGCAGCGGTTCTCTCCTCGGTTCGTAAATCAGGTTCTGGTCCATTGTATGCTTAATGTACGTTGGACAGAATACGATCAACCGAAAGATCGACAGAGAGCGAAAACAGACGGAGAGAGATATATAGCCACACAAAGAGAGATAGAGAAGCAGAGACATCCATCAATGTAGAGTGATAGTCACAGAGATGGATTGAGAGACTAAGAGAAAGACAGAGAGAGACAGAGACAGAAACAGAGACATAGAGAGTGAGAATGAGAATGAGAGTTAGATAGATAGAGATAGAGAGAAAGAGTGAGACTGAGACAGAGACAGAGAGACAGAGACAGAGAACTAGAACGAATGCATGCGGAGAGTGATAGTCACAGAAAGAGGGACAGCCAGGAAGAGAGAGAAAAAGAGAGAGAGACGGAAAAGGAGAGAGAGACGGGGCGATGAAAAGCGGAAGTGGAGCAGTGTAATAAACGAAGAAATACGGTGATATGATTAGACAGAGAAATGGACAGAGAAGGGAAGAGAAAGACAGAGGAGAGAGGGAGGGGAAAGAGATATACACACAGAGAAATACAGACAGACAGACAGACAGACGAGGACAGATAGCAAAAATATAGAGACGTATAGACAAATAAAACGTAGTCGAATGTCAGATGGGACAAAGAGAAGAAGCGGAAGTGGAGTCAAAACTGGAGGCTGGAGAAGGGCGATGCATGGGATGCTGTAGGAGGAATCGTGGAAAGCGCAGTGGAGGGGATGGCATTGGTAAAGAAAGCCAGGATGTACACGGAAGAACAACGAAACGGAAGCATTTGGAAACGGGAAACAAAGAGAGAGAGAGAGCGCGCGGTGGAAGAAGGAAGGCACGTCAAAACGGACGGAAATAGAGGACGGAAGTATAATAGGAAGTACAAACGAACGGACGGACGGACGGAATGACTGACGGAGAAGCCATGGATAGAGGAAATGATCAGAGGTAGGAGGGTAATAGGCTAACAGAGTGGGCGTAGGATGATGGATGGATGGATGGATGGACGGACGGACGGACAGACAGATAGATGAAGATATATAAATGGAAGAAAAAAATAATGCGAGGTCGAAGGGTAATGAGTTAAGACAGTGGACGGAAGATGTGGAGATTGGATTAATAGATACATGAAGAGAACCAATGAATATGCAAATGATGATAGATAGGAGTCTAATGGGCCAACAGAATAAGCACATCATTAGGAGAGGAATAGAAATTCATATCAATTATTATTATTATCACTATTAGTATTATTATTAGTATTATTATTTTTTCTTTTTGTTGTCTTCCCTTTTAAATTTTCATTATTAATCGGTCTCTAGAACGACGAAAGTTCCTTTGAACGCCATGGCATCATAACGCTGTAGGGTTTATAATTAATATTATTATTATTATTATTATTCGTATTATTATTATTATTATTATTACTATTATTAATTATTATTATTATTAATATTATTATCATCATTATTATTACTACTATGGATTCATGGCTGTAACTGCAATACTTGTTTTGTGCAATGAACAGCAATGTATTATGTGTAATGTGCTCGTCAGTGATAAAATGACGCTATCCTTGTGAGAAATGCGCCTCTAGGAATTGTCGTTTGCCCTCGTCCATACAGCATACGTCCATCCAGTCACCAAGTCATCATCATGTTCTCTTTAGTGTTTCATTTTTGTCCATTTTTTCTCCCTCGTTCGATGGGTGGGGTGAGGGGGAGAGTCGGGTTTTAGCGAAGGGACACGAACCGACGCTGAGGGCTGGGATGGCGATTCGTGGTGTGCGCTGACCCGGATCAGATGAGTTTCTGAGCTAATGTGGTCGGGAACTCGGACCAACAAAGAACCCATTCCATAACGCCGTCTATTTTCGTGTCGCGCAAACTGGCCAACGCTACCGTTTCATTGTGTGGGAATTGGAGTCACATTACAGCGAGGAGACCGAGAGGGAAAAGGCGGAGAGGGTTTGACTGTTTTTGCGCCGCAGAGAATCGTCATGCGCGCATGCGCAGATCGATATTCGCATGAATTCAGCCAATTTAGGCCGCGGGTTGTGAATGGTGTTCGATACGGGAATGATCTACAACAATGTTGATTGCTCTGCCAATGGCGACAAACGTCATAAGACCGATCGAGCCAGGCCCAAGGTCTATCGTCCCAACTTTCTTATCTATACAGTTCTATATCGCCGCATCACAATGTACACGAAGTGTTGATCGATTAAAATCGAATTCGATGATCGTTATCGTGATCTTTTTGAAGATCCTGCGTAATAGTTTTGATGATGTCACGCCATCTTTATGCATGACGTATGTGTTGCCTGGAAACCCACAACATCAGCTCATTTTCTATCCTCGTCTTAAACCCACCCACTCTGTTTGGATCTGGATCAGGTTATGAGGAGATTAAATAAACAACACCCTTTGTCTCGAGTTACGGAGCGTCTCTTGGAGTCTCTGTCAGGAATGCGCTAAGTATATTCGAGGAAACGATTACGATCGATGACGAGAGAAAATGTTAAGACTCAGGTGGTTATAGGATCGAGAATGAACAGCTGGGAATTTCCCAGTATCATGAGTTCTAGTTGCACGTGCTACCTGCTGTTGATGCTTACAATGTTGTGTTTTCAATAATAATATAATTTACAATGAACACTGCTGTTGCAGGCCAATTATTCCCGGATTATTCAAAGTTATCGGCTACATTCGTTGTTTTTTTAGTTACGAATAGGGCCCACCCTGCTGCTTATTGTAAATTATTAGAAATATTACAACTCATACTTTGATAACAGTAACGTTGATCGGGATTTTGATAACGGTACTTTTATTTTCAGCATAAATGCCATAAATTACAATTACAATACTTTCAATTTACCAATGACTGCTAAATACTACTACACCAAACTAATAAGCGCTCAGGTAAAGTGGGAAGCTGACGCAAGTACCTGAACATCTTCGAAGTTCGTGAACAGCGATTCCTTTGCCGGTGCTTGCGATGACGTGAAATTGTTTTCTCCCATGTTGAACTGCGACCTGAAAAGATAAAATGATAAAGTCGTACGCCCTAAAAGACGCTTCGTAGCATACAGGCCAATCGCAAGCATCAATCGATAGGCCTACATGCCAACTATCATCTTCATTCTCCTCCTCCTCCTTCTCTTCCTCCCTCTTCCTCTTCTTCTTCCTCCTCTTCCTCCTCTATTCTTTTTCCTAATCCTTTCCTCCTCTTATTCCTCTTCCTCCTCCTCTTCTTCCTCCTCTCCTCATCTTTCTCCTCCTCTTCTTCTTCTTCCTCCTCCTCCTCATCTTTCTCCTCCTCTTCTTCTTCTTCCTCATCTTCCTCTTCTCACTCTTCATTCTCTTTCTTCTTCTTCTTCTCCTTCTTCTCTTCCTCCTCCTCCTCTTCTTGCTTCTCTGCTTCCCCTTCCATTCCATGTCTCATATATGCACCGTGAGAATCTTTCTGCCTCAGCTTTCGTATTGTACGATGCTGTTTTTTCTGTATCGATGTGTACACGTACGAAAGCCATGGAATGGACACCGATAGATATCCCGCATGCATTGCCACCGACGACGTCAACCGACTTAAGCCGAATCGACTACGCTTATAGCCCTCCCATCTGACTACACGTAGGCCTGTGTCTCAGGCGACGTCATAAAATAAAATCTCTATTCGTTGCCATCAAACTCTAGCACATCATCAATCGGGATACAAAGCTGATTATAATACATTCACTTGCGTTGTACACGTATAAACTACATTACCTTGTTCTAATATATATATATATATATAGGCCTATGCATATATATGACATGCGGAATAATTAGGGACGCATATTTCATGGACATGGGTTATTTCGTATTTAGATTTGAACATACCAGCAAAAAATATGGACTGCATTGAATTAGTGACTTTTGAAAAGTCCTATCATTATCATTATCATCTTCATCGTCGTCGTCGTCGTCGTCGTGATCATCATCATCATCATCATTAAAACCACCACCATAATGATTACCTCCATCGTCACCACACCGCTATCAACAACAACTCGACCACCATAATCATCATTATTATCGCCATTATGTCACAGCAGTAGCAGCAATAATAGCAATGTTCCTATTACTGATCACGTTATAGTAGTTATAGAAGTAAGTTACTACGAATACTACTACAGCTACTACTACTACTACTACTACCACTGTTCCTATTGTTCGGATTATTAATCAAAATTGTCTCCGAATCAATAGGATAAATATTAAATTGAAATCATTTGACTTTTCCTTTCTATATTGCAAGGGTACATACTATCATCTTTGCCCCAGCTACGTCTCTGTATATGCCTCTTGCAGTTTATAAAAAAACAATTCTCTCTGAACTTTCTGACAAAGATATGCCCGGTGACGCCTCAGAAAAATCCAGCCGTTTGGAAAATACGTTCTTTAGACGCTGAGGTCGCTGACGCACAGAGAAGCGTGTCAAGTACTGTGTATAAATACAAAAATCTTGAATCTTTTGAAATGCTCAGACGAACGTTTATCAGACCGCCTGACTTCTGAAACAAGTCTTGGCAGGGCTTCAAGATATATACAGCATAACTGTTGCTTCTGTATATTCATAGTTTTCCTGACCAACAAGAACTGTATCCGTCAGTAAATATTTTGTTCTTATTGACAGTAGGGTCATGATATTGCAAGACCAAAAGCAAGATTCAGAGTCTCAAGACCAAGACCTTCGGTCTCAAGACCAAGACATGGCCTTCTAAAAATGAACACGAGTGTACCCAAAATCAAGACCATGGCCTCGACGATCACAAGATTGGTACTCGGTCACCTTAACTGACGTATGCAGACTATGAACAAATACTGTCGAGAAAGGGCGACCATGCATCAGCCAGACCGAACATATTTTGACTAACAGGCGTAGTTTACTCGCTCACTATGAATGACATTTAACATTATCTAGGCAGTGACTGAGTAAATATCTTGAAGGAGGGTATGAAATATGAAATAAAGTCCTATGGAGTCAGGTTGATTTGGTCTGGGTAATTTTCACGTCTTTAGCCATGTAAATAATTGACTTATAGCTCCAGTAGGTGTACTACAATATTTTGTGAAGCCGAATCATTACACGCTGTAGAACCGTTAAGAAAGCTTAAGCAATTGTACATATCGACCATATCCTATATATATATATACATATTAGCATATCTCAGCATATATAATATAAATAATATATATATGTATATGCTGAGATATTCTCATGTGTGCAGATCATTATATAAAGGTGTATTAGGGTGAAGGGCGAAAAATAATGGCATACGATTTTATATAGGCCAGCGCATAGCATAGAGTAACAAGTGTTCTATAGTGGTTCAGAAGACGTGTAATCTGTGCTAGCACAAACGTAAAATAGACTGAGACTCTTGAAAGCCAAACTGCTGCTTCCTATAGCTTCTTCCTTAAAGCTGTGCTATGGTGTGTACTGCGATAGTACCATCACCCAGTCAATTCCATAAGTCTACAACTCATGGAGGAATTTCTGCTCTAACGTTCCTGTCGGTATTTTCAATGATGTATACCAGTGACCATGAGTTTCCGCTTTGATGCTAGCTCAAATAAATGCTCCCATTGTATATTGATCTCTTCAGGGGCGTTCGCATAGGGGGGTCCGAAGGCAAATGCCTCCAATTTCAGGTATGGGCAATAATTTTTTAGTCTTTTGGGGAGATATCTTGCCTTCATAACACTGGGGGCCGGCGGTTTGCCTCCATCACTCAGAGGGGATTGACGCTCCTAGGTCTCATCGGTACGTGACGTTTTGGCGCAGCGCCGTTTTGGCGCAGGGCGTTTTGGCGCAGGAAGGTTTGGCGCAGGACGTTTTGGCGCAGGACGTTTTGGCGCAAATCTCTGATACAATAATAAAATTATTGTATATTATGTATTATATAAATATATTATATGGCAATCTACACTTTAGTGTCGTAAATTATTTCACATGGGAAATCAGGTTAAGCCTGATGAGCGTCGGTTGTAGAAGATGGATAGGAGAAAAGAATCATGTTTGACTAGAAGCCGGGATCAATGAAAATGATGCTGTTAAACTGGAAGTGTTGGGCACGAGACCAAAACCTCGAGACCGAGGCCAAGACCAAGGCCGATGCATTCTAGACCAAGACCAAGATCAAGACCACAGTTTTCCGGTCTCGAGACCGTCTCGAAACCAAGACCGCGGTCTCGAGACAGGCCATGTTGCTAGTCCACACCTATTCGACATGTCTTCATAGTATATGTATGTACCATTTACCGTAATATGTCGATAAAGATACCCAAAATAGTAGATCTGTAGACAGACTATATAGCGCCCAAGTTTTTCGAGTGCTTTTAACGTATCAGCAACGCCAAAGAGATTTGTCAAGTGCAGAATTTCTTTGTCCGATTTAATCCAATTTCAAAAGTCTATAATGTTGTATTAATAAAATTAGTCAGTCGATGGCGCGCCAATGTGTATCGGAATCATACATTAGATGCTACACAACGCATCAACAATATCGTAATCACCATCAACATCGTCAAGATCATCGTCATCGTTGTCATTATAATCATCGTGAACTTCATCATCGTCGTCATCAAAATCATAGTCGTCATCAGCTCCTCTGTCTCCTCTCTTTGGCTTTATCGCGACCAGGTACTTCCTTGATATCTCTGAAACGAAGCAGTGCTCGGGAGTGAGCAGGGCCCTGCGCTTACGATTACTCTCCACATTGCCCGAATCAAAGCCCCGTTACTTTTCTGTGTTGTCGTTCAATCGAGTCGGCTTGACATTTTTTATTTGCCTCTCTTATATGTCACGACACAGACGTTGAGCAATTCATCGGCGAATCCTCGCCCCAGCACTAACTTCTGTCGGTGGAGAAAATTAGGGGAAACCTTATGGAGATTACAAGTAGGGGTGACCTCATGGAAAGATGTGAAAGCTTTTGGAAATTGGGGGCAACCTTTGTGAAAATTAGGGGCGTTCCTGCGGAAATCATGGGCAACCTTTTGGAAATCATGGGCAGACTATGTAAATTATGAGTCTCCTTATGAAAATTATGAGTAATCTTATGAAAATTATGAGTAATCTTATGAAAATAAGGGGTAACCTCATGGAAATTATGGGCATCCTTGTGAAAATTATGGGTAGTCTTACAGAGAGTAAGGGCAATCTCAATTAAATATTAGGTAAGCTCATGGAAACAAGGCGTAGCTTTTTGGATATTCAGGGTAACCTTATGGAAATTATATGTAACCTTATGAAAATTATGGGCAACCTTATGGAAATTATGGGTAACCTTATGGAAATTATGGGTAACCTTATGGAAATTATGGGTAACCTTATGGAAATTATGGGCAACTTTATGAAAATTGGGACAACCCTATGAAAATTAGTTGGAACCTCATGGAAACTAACCTTCGAAGCTCTTTGGAGGTGAGCGTGAGTGAGACTACAGTGCTATTATGCTTGCATACATAATTATGTTTGCATTGTTATCATGGGGCCTACTGTACACTTAATGCTAATCAAACTTCCCACTATTGCTTTCGATGAGTGTGCAAATGCTGTTCATAATTGTCTACATGCATGCCTCTATGTACGTAGGTATGTAGACTACTTGTGTAGTAACCGAATTTCTCTGTCAGAGCCACGACTACGTGTGTGCACGGTGTGTTGAACAATGCTAATCTTTAAAGTGAGAAGAATATCATTGCACAATGAAACCATTGTCTAGTAGCAAATACACCTAATGGACAGCACACAGCTTATAGTTTATATACATGAATACGTACTTATATACATGTAATCTGTACATATATAAATATATATATTTGTACATATATCAATATAATTTATACGCAATTTCATATACATATATACTATGCATATATATTAGGGATTACTTAGGGATGATTTATCCATATATAAATGTTATTCACACATAAATATTATGTATAATACGAGGTTCGTGATTCGTATGCATGAAATTATAGCAGCGCTCTCGGACTTAGCATTTTTGGCACCAAAAGGCAAAAAATCGAATGTAGGTGTACACGTACAATGTACCACCAGCAAAGAAGAGTTAATAAGCAACAGGCTATAGCGGAAAGTCCCCTTGCATTTGATCATTAGGGGAACATCATAAGCTCTCTTTCCCTCCCATACCCCAGTCGACTACGCATTTTGGAGCATTTGACGACAAATGGAGCTTGTTTTGAAATAATTTCATAGAAAATTCAAACTGTTTTAAGTTTTTCGCTTACTACTTATAAATAGCAACACCTGATCAGTGGTACGTATAACCATTGAAATAATTCTGACTTATAGAGCACTGTAGCCTATACACACTGTAGCACGTATACACACTTATAGCCTATACACACGCATCGAATGTTTTAATATATTTTGATATTAAAACATTTGCCATAATGCATAGGGCCTACACATCTGCCGTTGGCACCAATTTTTGCGGTAGGGCCTACTAAGAAGTTGCATTATTTAGCGCATATATTGAATGCATGCATACCAATAACACTGAAGACGTCACATTCATAAACATGCATTATATATATATATATATAGCATGCGTTATATGTAAAGCTTTATAGAGAGCCATTAAAGCTAGATTTTTACATGTAAATATAAGACTATGCATTTGCATATTATGTATGCAATGTTACCGCTGTTGCGATGCCAATATTCGTATGTGGGAGAGCGTGCCTTGAGAGGGAGCGATCGACTGCGGCTGCAGATCCCAGTTCCGTTTCGATCGGTAGCCTCGTTCTGAAGGCCAATCGAGTGCCGTTAAATTGGGTCAATATCCGAGGAGAATCGGGGACTTTGCAGAATGACACGCGTCACTTATATAAGTCGTCAAGTATGCGTCAAGACATGACTTAGATGCTTTGAGAGTGATCGCCCTCGCTTGAACGGCCCCACTGTTCCTGAGTGCTCACTACATTAGCTGCTATCTGAAGACAACAGCAACTTGCGTTCATGCAAACTGTAAATGCTAATATCTTCGGAACCTTGAAGCATTGGTCAAAAGCTTTGTTAGGGAGACAGCATTATCACCGATGCTATGCCAACTCGAAGAGGATACTTTTGAAACTAATTACCAACTAGTAACAGGAAGATTGAAGCAGTTCCTGGGCTTCGAGATTTGGATGGCAGCATTAAGGACATTAGAATTCCGTTTTGACTCTAGGCAATTATAGCAACATATGATACTCGTGACTCTAACGTAATTTGTTATGGGAATCTTGAGAGCTCCAAATCTTAAAAAGCACCACTCGAAGGCCTAACGCAGGGCAACAGCTTACTCGCGAGCGCAACTTGTAGCATAATTATAATTTAAGTACAGTTTATATCAACTATGCTCGATGAACCAGCTTTTCAGATGCATTCAGAATTCTTTTCTTCTTTTGCTCTTCCTGGTCAGTGGCTTTTGTCGTTTTGTCCTCCACTTTAAACTTGTTACCTTCCTGTT
The DNA here is from genome assembly GCA_959347315.1 of Bimastos eiseni. NCBI lineage: Eukaryota > Metazoa > Annelida > Clitellata > Crassiclitellata > Lumbricidae > Bimastos > Bimastos eiseni. The sequence continues at coordinate 12,361,247 of OY365820.1, forward strand.
TCTTATTTATCCCAAGTTGTTCCTCTCGAGTTCGGAATAAAATTTACCGACGTTGGTGCAATAAATAACAGATGAATAATAACTGCAGAGGAAATTTGTTTGCTGTCTTTTGATGCTAGACAATTACAGGCGTAGGAAAGCCACGCCCGTTCACAATAGTGCGTCCCTATAGTATACGTTGAAAGCGACTCGGCCAAAGATCAGATCGTAAACTGCTACCTTTCTTAACCTTTCGTTCGCTAGCCGACTACTCTCTCATTGATCGACATTGTTTTCGACCATGACCGGAGCTGCCACGGCTAAAACAGTAAACGCCCACTGATGGACTGGTAGGAGCGACGAAACTTTTAGAAGGATGCGTTTAATAGAGATATGGTAGACATATAGTTTATATCTTTGTTTATTGAACAGGCTGACATTCCTCAGCAAATGACATTCATGTATAAACAAAGGCAAAAAGCTAAAGGCTAAACATACTAAATGATGTACTTTGGCCATTTAAAAAAATAGAACTCTAGATATGAATTATCGGTTGTCTTTCATATGAAGCTGTAGGTGCACCGTGCAATCGAAGGATATATATAGTGGCCTCAAGACGTTGGCTTTGGACGCCATCACGGCACGTAGGAGTCGGACGTCAGCCTCCCTAGCAAGTAACTCCAAAGAGCTGATATAGAGAGAGATAAACTGGAACCGCTTCAATGTACAAAGGCCTGAAGGTGTTCTCATTCCTCAACAGTCATTAGTGTCTGTGTCCGTTGCTGGGCATTGTTTGCATCACGGCCATTGTCAGACGAGTGTCTGTCTGTGTGTGTGTCCTTGTGTCCGTCTTTGTCTCGCTTGACATCTTTCAGTGCCCCATCGATCAGGATTATTGAGGCTAATGTACGCACGTGTGACTCCCAGCGGACGCAAGGACGAGAGCGTATACGTACATTTATGCATGAAGTGCTTTCCAGTATGAATGAAGACTCTCTTCTTCTAAGGTTCTTCTACGTCACCAGATGTGGTATACGCCAGTCGATCCTATGGGAATTGGATGGAGCTTGGAGCGACATCGCTAGCTGATTTTCACAGTTCAGTGTGTGCTGAGCGAGCGGGTTCGGCCCTCGTCCGGGGCGTCACTGTGTAGGGACCTTGAGCAAGTTCTTCGCGCACAATTGCTCTGCAGTACAACTGTAATTGCACAGTCGAGGCATGTGTATGCACTTCTGAGCAAAAAGTTTGGAAGAAGGGCAATATCAAATTCAGGTAATAAATAAAAAAATAAAAAAATAAAAATAAATAAATAAATAAGTAAATAAGTAAGTAAGTAAGTAAGTAAGTGAGTAAGTAAATAAAAAAATAAAAAAATAATTAAGTAAATAAATAAATAAAAATAAATAAATAAATAAGTAAATAAATAAATATAAATAAATAAATAAGTAAATAAGTAAGTAAGTAAGTAAGTGAGTAAATAAATAAATAAATAAATAAATAAATAAATAAATAAATAAATAAATAAATAAATAAATATGGAAGGACTAGCGTTGGTTAAGATCTGCTGTACAGTTGTAGCTGTACATTCCAAACATTGATCCTTTACCTGTTAATTAAACTCCCCACTGCTAGCACTCAGGCAGTGCCAGTCACAAGCCTGGACAAAGGAGGAGGGCGCCGCTAATGATCCATGTTGTCTCCTCCGCTTTCACTATCCTCTGCTACTTTCTATTCAAGACTAAGAACCGAAAACTTTTCCAGGTGTCCTATCCAGATTCTACTCCTGCGCCACCACGTGACCAGCCTCATCACCGACTACCACCGTAACACCATGCTGTCTCTTCGGCTTGACACCCCGGATTTCGACCCAGCACCGGAAAGAAACGAGAGGATTGGCGAGGATTTACATTACATTACAGTGTCATTAAACTGCAACTACCACCATCGTCTTTGCCTGTTGTTTATAAACTGTACGACAGTTTTTCAAAGGTTGCAAGACTTTTAAACCTTGTTATTCATCTGCTCGTGGGGAAGTTGAAGGTCGACCGGTTTCCTCTTGAACACAGCTCAGAAATTAGGTTGAGGAAGAGGGGGGTTTTCCGGTGGAGGTGGTCTTCATTTCCGGTTCTGGAGAGTGGGATGCTTAGGAAGCGACAAGAAATCTGTCCGTAGAATATGAGTCAGTAGGTAGAAGAGGGAATGATGGAAGGGGAAAGGTGGAAGTGGGAATGATGGAACAGGTGGAAGAGGAATAATGGAAGGTGGAATAGTGGAAGAGGTGGAAGAGGGAATGACGAAAGAGGCGGAAGAAAGCATGGTGGATGAGTGAATGATGAAAGAGGTAATGATGGAATAGTTGGACGACGACGATGATGATGATGATGACGACGATGATGATGATATGGAAGGTGGTGGCTCTGGTGGTAATGGTTGTGATCGTTGTGTTACTAGTTGTGACCCTGACGGCGATTATGTCTCGCTTTGGTGGTATACTGGTGACGTTGGTGGCTGCAGTGGCAGGTGGTCAATTGTGGTGAAAAGGTTAGTGGTTGAAAGCAGGGGCAATAGTGATGTAATAGCGGTGGCGGTGGCGGTGTTAGTAGTGGTTTATGGTAGCAATAGTGGACGACACAACACCGTTCATCGATTAGTGACTATTAGGATGAGAAGGCAGAAGGCGTGACCGGAAGCATCGGCTGCTGAGGCCGCTACGACGTGTCGCTTACTAGGCAGTCTCTTGTTCCTAAGGAAATCTGTCTCCCTTGGACACAGCCAGGCAACCGCAATAACAGACACTTAATTATCTCAGCGCCACTCAACGACGAGAAGCCTGATCGCTTTGTTAGGGACAGTAGTGACGCATAACTGGAGACTATCAACGATCTCTCTTAATATTGATGCATACTCTGGAAATGAGGAGCTATGAGGAGCTACTCTAAATAATTATGCAGTTAAGTCTCATACGAACTCGATTATTTCAATTTCGCACCGAATACAATGTCGACGTTCGCTGGATGCGATCGCCTCTGTTATCTTAGAGAGGCGCTATAAAATTATAAGTATGCATTCTTTTACATTTTTATATCGCCTTTTTTGTGTTATGTCTCGTCGACAGTGGCTGTATAAAATTAACAGGGAATAAATGTTCCAACATATAAAAGGTGAAAGACGTGAGGGTTGTTTAATTAAAGGAACAGCTATATTCCATATAAGACTGGCACAGGACAAGCGTAATTTAGCGAAATTTATCAAGCGTCTTTAGGATGTTATCATGAACATTTCTGACTGTGCGTGACTTCTTGTGTAGGCCTATACATGTAAGTCTGCGTAAGCCGTGTGGTTTTAATCCACCGAGGCATTTGTTTTAACTGTATTCTAAGGTTATTTTCTCATCAGAGTCATGCTGAATTCTACTCAGGATTAAAATTATCCACCCGATAGGTGGCGGATAAATTGAACTCTATACAACAGAAGCGCTCCGGAGTTCAGAGATCAGTTACAGCCAATATAGGCCTATATCTATCGTCAGTTGGTCAGAAACTGTTGTGTGTTTTCTAGAATTAATGATTTCAAAGGTTTTCGCTGAATTAATTTATATTGCATCGAGATGTTGTCAATGTTGATGTGTGTATTGCACATTGGGTGACACAGAGAGCGAAACCATGTGTTCCTTAATTAACCCTTTATGGGGCATAATCAATAACCCGCGTTATTGATTATGCCTTACACTTTAGTACACGCTGGTCGTTAAAGGTTTACCATTTGATTTCAACATTTATGACTGTTCTGGAAATGTTCACTATTGCTAAATAATAATCAGCGAATCTATTTTCTCTCTCTATTTCCTTGCACGGCATACTGCAGTTTGAAGGCAAAGTGTAAACTAACTGTTCATTTAGCACTTCTGCTTTTATTAAGTGACTAAGTCCGAACTAATGGCGTTGGACAATAATTTTACGTGAAAGATTTAACCAATTTCGACTGAGTTTGGATTCCATACATTTCTGCGGTACACGAGGCGAGCACTAAAACTTATGTAAGATTTTAAGATCGACCTCTTAAGAGGAGTCCTTTGTTTAAATAATCTTTCTCCTTAAGTACAAACTGGATAACAGCAGGACACATAGGAACAACCTTTGTTTGCCTGTTGCAACATATTGACTGCCTTTGTGTTGCAAAATATTGTCTGCCTTCATGTTGCAACGTATTATCTGCCTTCATGTTGCAACATATTGGCTGCTTTCATGTTGCAAAGCAATTGTCTGCTTTCATGTTGCAAAGTAATTGTCTGCTTCCTTGTTGTAAAGTTTTGTCTGCCTTCATGTTGCAACGTGTTGTCTGCCTTCATGTTGCAACGTGTTGTCTGCCTTCATGTTGCAACATATTGGCTGCTTTCATGTTACAAAGCAATTGTCTGCTTCCATGTTGCAACCTATTGTTTGCTTCCATGTTGCAACGTATTGTCTACCTTTATGCTGCAACCTATTGTCTGCTACCATGTTGCAATATATTGTATATTGACGCTATAGGATTATAACCTCAAGCTCATATTATATAGCATCAATATCTGGAACTCACTTTAGATCAACCTCATGATCCACCATCTACGGTGCTTGTTAAGGACCAATCCTTTGACGTTGCTTATGCGCATTCAAGCATATCCTCACCAGTAGTCTCTTCAGCATAGCTGTACTCAAGAGTCATGCATGGATTGCTGCTTGCTACCGACGATGCGATATAAATTACGGACATTACAGCCATAATTACGGCTACAATAGACGCATAAAACAACGATGCCATCGAGATTTGATTTCCAACGCTCGAATCTATCCATATTTGAATGAAGCGAAGATATCGCGTGATTCCGAATCGAATAGCCGTCCCAGTTCCCGTTCAGTGACCGCCATTCAATGAAGGCCCGCAAATAGACGAGCCTAACCCACAGCATCTCGTGATATTCATCTCATTAGCAACTCTCGCACGGTCATTACGACGGCTGGTCTCTTAGCCGACCATAACGCCGTCCTTGGCAACCATTGTCACCCAATTTTTCACGCTCCGTTCGCTTCTTTTCCGCTGCGTAAGCGATATTTAAGTCCTACGTCGTTCTACGCCTCATTCACCGATTCGTAAAACGATATCAATTGCCTGCCAAAGAATGCCGATCGTATTGAACGACGGCGTCGCCCCTCATTTGGACCGTGCTGTAATCGGGACCCGTTGGGTGCCCGGCTTCGTGAGCATACCTGCTGGTCCGAGTTCCATTATGACGGGCGATGACTAGTGTGTTAAAACTTAATGGGTGTTGTGCGGAGCATCGGCGCTGGATTGTCGGCGGGTTTAGAGCCTGCGAAGGACGGGCCGAACCCGCTAAACAATTGCCACGCGCAATCCGAACAAACACGGCGGACATGTTAGCGCAAAATACCGGTCGGGAAATTGACAACCGCATCGATTAGGGATCGATCTCTCGCTGGCTAGCAGCAGCAGCAGCTTAGGCACGGATGCGAGAGATGAGGAAGAGATGAGAAAGAGATGAGGAAGAGCGTTCGGTCTGATCTCTGTTCGCGCCGTCCGTGATTCAAAGCGAAGACGCAACGCGTGTAGATGACGCCCTCTGCAGTGGAGACGGTAAACGACGTAGGTCGGGTCTGGGACAATTTCCCCGCCTCCTAGGTGGAAAGGTAAATGAGTAGATTGTAAATGAGCAATGGGTTCTGGAGGAGAAGGCAGCTCTCGTCAATGGACACATGTGTAGATCGTAAAATGAATTAGATCTATAAACCGGTAAATAGCAAGTCGATAATTGGTGAATTGAGAATTGTGAATGACAGAGTAGCATGCGTGCATAAGGTGTCATGTTACAGGGTATAAATAGATAAATCGATAAATGAAAAGATTTTGTACACAAATAAACGGTTTAGACATAATGGCCATCCTCCTTCTCCTCCTCCTTCTCCTCTTCCTTCTCCTCCTCCTTCTCCTCCTCCTTCTCCTCCTCTTCCTCGTCCTGAACGATAATTACTCACTCATTAGCAAAAGGTAACTCACAGGAAGTGACTGATATGCATGCTAAAGCGAATATGGACCATTATTTTATTATTTCTATCTCGACTCGTAATAGCCTGTAACAAGGTTCCCTCTACTTTCTGGAGACTGTGCGCGCATACGGTTCACACTTTTGTGCGAAGGTCTGAGCTGAATGCGATGAATGTTAAATTAACATGACACCTAAAAGTCTATAGTGATCAGTTCAAATAACCTTAGAAAGTCCTTTGTCTAGATATACATAAGTGGACTATCAAAGTTTCTCGAATAAGGTCGGTCGTAGCCGGCTAAGAGACGACATATTTGTAGGCTCATACTAAATCCTCGTGTACAACTTCGAGGGAACATTTGTCTTTAGAAGCTATCCAGCTGCGTCGCATTAGCCTACAAAATGGCCACCAATGGCACCAGAGACGACAGCCATTTTGTTGGCAAGAGGCGTTGCCAGCAAAAGAAGCGTGGGCTCAGCACCGAGTGATGGCAGTGTGATCCTAGCTATATCCAGGCGTCTTAAAAACACGAACTTGCTTTCTGTCATGACGGACAATACATCGACCACTTCGTCAGAGGTCAGTCTCGACAGGCTGGGTGTTGGTCAACACGTTCGCTTGACCACCAACATCAAAAACAGAGACAAATGGCCGACGATGCCCACAGACTGCAAGATGGCGTCTTTCGATTGCCTCCTTTAGGCGGATATATATATATCTATATATATACACTTAGTGATGTCATATCGCATAATTATATCTCGTACATTCCGATAAATTCATTCTGGCTACAAGTGTCAACGAAAACTACCCCAATTATAATTAAAATGGGCATTTCGTTTTCTTCCTTGTACATTCACGAATGCATTGTAATCGTAATCGTGATCTCCAAACTTCTAAAACGCCACTCGAAGACCAAGCGAAAGGATCCAGCTTATTAACGAGCGCTGCGGCAAATCAGAGGGATGTGCAAAGGGTTGTCCAACGAAGGTCCAGGTCGGCTTCGCTTGCCTCTCTCGTCTATACGTGGCCAAATCTCATATATCATGTAGACGCAATGACGTTCTTTGTACTCATCCTTGTCCAAATTAAGGTTCTTTTGCGTGATAAGGTGCTAACCATTTCGAGTCGTTTGATTATAAAAACAAACTTTGCAGAAATTGCAGTGGATTTGTTTTCTGTATAAATAATTTCCCAGCGGAAAGGAACAGAGGGTATTGGGAAGGATTCGTTCCTCGGGGAATTTGGGATGCTGAGACGGCGCCAGGACGAAGAACGGATTCATTTGTCCGTCGAATGAATGGATCCAGATGCTAGGAATCGAACTGCAAGGATCAGTTCCAGCCACAGAACGACAGAGAGACCGATTCTAAATTTATATGGCGCCCGTTCGTTCCCAGTTATAAACGTAAAACAAAACGAGGTTCCAGTACTGTTATCGAATAAGAGAAATAACTACGCTCTTTGAAGCCACAAGGCAAATAAGACCAGTTACATTTGTAACAAAACTAGGTTCCAGTAATCAAATAAGTGGGACGTTTACGCTGTTTGAAGTAAAAAGGAACTATTCAGCAATAAGAGCAGTTACACTTGTAGCGAAACGAGGTTCCAGTAATCGAGTGAAAGGAACGATTACGCTATTTGAAGCAGCAAGGATTGATTTAAAAATAAGAACAGTTACACTCATCAAGACGGACGACAAGGAACTGTTGCACTCGTCGAAACAACAAAAATCAATTCTCAAGACAAAGCTCCATTCCACCAATTGTTGCTTTTGTCAGAAGAGCTGACAGTTTCCCTATATGACCGGATCGTTTCTCTTTCTTACATCTTGCCTTAGGCATCGTCATCATCGATTGAAGACGACGTCACTCATCATTCTACTATATACAATGAACCGACCGTTTTGTTCTAAGGCCCTCTTTCTGCGCTCGTACTACCCTCCTCTGCTCTCAGTATCCTTCAAAGAATCGTTCTCTGATATTGTCGTCCGTCTATAAATAGACTCATCGTGCGCGACCTAGTGGTTCATCGATAGCGCGCTTGACCTGTAATCTAACGATTTCGGTTTCGATCCTGTTAACAGACTCCGTATGTAGATTTTTTTGCACATCTATCCCTTTCACCGAGCGGAGGAATTCCCATTTCGCGGTAAAGGCCTTGAGGTGTGTAGCCGAATGGAGGGAGAGAGAACTCCATGTGCCACTAGGATATGGAAGTTTTATAGACTAACGACTGATTGAGAATTGCTGGACATTGCAAAAAATCTAAAGAGATCAACAACCATGACTATTAACCGTTGCGAACATCTGTTGTAGGCATCGTCACGATTATAGATCTAGCTTCTAAATTAACACCACAACACTCCTAACAGGTGTGCACGAAGTAGGTTTTACGTATGCTGAGAAGTGATTGCGAGATGATCAATGCGGAAGGATGACTCAAAAAGCATGATAGACTGATGTTGCTTTTTGCTATTGTGGACTTATGCTGAGCACAGAGTCTAAGGTTGAAATATTAATAAACACGAAGCAAACAGCTTACATTCACACTAAAGGTATCGAGAGTCTTGAATCATGCAGTGCCCCAATAAAGCGTGTCGTTAAAGTGTTAAAAAGCCAGAAACTTTCCTTATTTCAACCTACATGCACCCCTATTCTGCGTTATTGTTCTGCGTAAACCGAATCTATGCCTGAGTCACGTCTTTCAGTAGGAGACTGAAGGTAACTAAAAAAAACGTTCAAACACATTTACTTTTGGATGCGAGTCAAACTCATATCATCATCAGCATTTAAAATCATTGCCAAGCCATCATTGCGAAATCTTCAACAGACTTTCTCCTCGTATCCTAACACTGTAACACACAGATCATTACTGCAACTAAACTTGTCGAACTCCCTTAGAATCGTTTTTCTGCAATCCCGACAAATTATTCATATATTATATATAAATGTCCTCCAAAAAAGAACCCTCTGTATAATCAATGTTTCACATTACCTTATTCCTACTGACCACATCTACAAACAAACACCTATTCTAAAAGTTGAGCAGCTATTGCTTTCCAAACCAATAAATTCCTGTACAAATTTACCTACAATCAATTACCTTCAGTATTCGACAATTACTTCTCACCTCTCCCTGAGGTCAATCCCTATAAGTTACGATCCTCCTCAAGCTATAGGCCTATCCTTTCGAGAACAAACACTAGAATGTTCTCGATTAAATGTGCTGGCCCGAAAGCATGAAACGTCATTCCGGATGAATCGCGCTATCTAAATAATCTTTATTTATTTAAAATACAATTACGAAATTATCTGATTGATCAATAAATTGTATAATAGCTAACTATTTAAGTTTCGTACTAAATGCTAATGTATTTTCATACCTAACCGACTGCAACTATCAACCTATTGACCCTGATAACAGGATTTTTGTCCTTTAAGGGTTTCTGTTAGTACCTATCGACTCCCAGCTAATTGTCAACATTTTGTACTTGGGTTTGTTATTTGGAGACAATAAAAATACTTGGTTATGGTTATTATATTGATGTTTTCTGTAACAGAAACTCTTATGGGCTTAGCTGAGTTAGTTAGCTCTTCATAATTAAAGTTGACGCAGACAACGGCGAATTGTTTTTCCTGGCGACCAACTGCGATCACGTACTGGTTGATTTCTAACAACAGATGGACGAGTGCTATACGTAAAACGTACATGTAGATGTGTGTCTGCGTGCGTGCGTGCGTGTGTGCGTAGGTGTGTGTACGAGCGGTTGGTGGGACCCGTGAGCGGACGAACGGACGGGCAACAGAACGGACTAGCGTATACGTGAAAGTAAACACTGAACATCCATTGCATATATAGAGCATGCGATCGGTGAGTACGCAGTCTACATCCGACTGTGCTCATCCGTCTTTGCTCAACCTTAGTGGCTCAGATCATGGACCGTAGACCTGCAGTCAATATTATCCAGACAGAACGAGCTCAAAAGAATTACTCCGTGAATTCTTCAAACAGTTAACCATAACCATAACCAAATGTTTTAACCATAACCAAATGTTTTTATTATCACCTCAATCAACAATAATGACAATGCATGACAAAACAGTAGTACACGAAGAGAAGGGATAATAGGGAAAGAAAAAACCCTAAGGACCGATGGGTGCCGCTGACAGGACCTACCCTTTCTTACATAAAATAAAGCAGCAGGTTCAGAAGATTCAAAACATAATTCTTTATCTTAACTAGTTGACTAATGATGCCTGTGCACGTACTAATTTTCTCCAGCTATACGATTCAAGTTTCTCTAGCTATACGATCCACGTAAACCGGTTCAAGATTTCAGTTCATGCTAACTTGAGTTGAACCAGAAAGCTTAAAGTCAAATAACGGAATCACTTCAATCACTATCATTGTCTAGTTTGGATAAATTGAACGGCTAATCGAGTTTGGTTCAACAGAAGTAGGCCTATCTCTTATTCGCTTTGCTATCTGAAGCAATTCAATATTTCTGAGTAATAATTCAACTACAGCGGTTTAGAAGCGATTAAAGACAGAAACGGTTCACAGTGAGTACTAATTAAAGGCAGCAAAGCAGGTTCACTGAATTACTATGCGGGGAATGATCTATAGACATTCGCTTTCACTTCATGCAAACTATGATTGGCATCAAGGAGGCCAGAGTCACATTGACATAGCTCCTTTTCTTAATATATCGCTCAGTCTCAACGTTCATTGTGTTGGCCACGTTTACGGCTTGTTGTCAATATTGTGAATGCCTTTAACCTAATTTTACAATTTCCCGGTTAGTCATCTCATTTATTTTATACTCATTGATGTTTTTTATCGTTTTGCTTCTGTTTCAAAATGTTTTGGCATATCTTAAATTGATCATTCGTCACTTTACAGAGGTCTTGTGGTATATATAGGAGTCTTCATTGATATTGCGCTGGATAAATCGAGTACTGGAACACCACAACCGAGACGTTTGCCAATTTGGTGCATCGTAAAAACACATACATTTTTTAAACCATATAGCAACGGTATAGAACATCATCACGAGGCAGCATCCCGGCTTTAGCAGCAGACACGCCCCTTCCGCATCCTCCGAAACCAGTCATTTGGCGTCGTAACTTATTTACTTACACCATTTGCGTCGTCTGCCAGTATACGACGATTGGGTCGGCGTAATCTCGGAAAAGTCATGTCTGGTCAAAACAAACACTGATGCACCGTTGGCCACATAGTCAGTGCACACAACTTATTCCGATACGAAGCACGAAGTCTTTGCATCGATCAGACATTTTATACATAAGCATACAGATATATTAATATATACATGGGTGTGTATATATAATATGCATGGGTATATATAGTGTATGTATATATCTACACATATAATATGTATATATATATATCCATGCACGTTTGAGCATTCCAAACGATAGCAATGCTTAGCAACCCACAACAATGCTTAATAATCGAAGACAATAATGAAGCAGATGCTTTTCCTGGTTATAAATAACGAAAACTGCGACAAGTTGTTCGCTATCGACATTTGTTTGCCTATATAGCGATGTGTTGAAATGTTTACTAATATAGAGCATTCTAAGCTCAGCTTATAGTAGGCCTACTGTTTTAAGGCATTGAAGGGCTAAGGTATATGCAGTGTTATTGGAGATAAAGCGCCTCTGAATAGTTATCATCGAAAGGCGCTATATAAATATAATGTGATGTAATCGAGCATTTACATAGCACCCCTTCAAGATTCCTACTCATAAGCTGGCCTAAATGATGTCAAGTGTTCTTTCATTCGAATAAAATGCATCAGTTTGCAGAACAGTGCACAGTAAGCTGAAAGAGTCGTCAGTGGTGGGCCGACGCACAAGTATAAAGCAAACCAACGGATTCCCGTCGACAGATGGCATAGATGGCATAGGAGCCGTAGAGTAGAAGTGAACACACTGGGACGCAGCGCTTAAGGTACCGAGAACGAGACCCGTATCCTCCTCAAAGGTTGACTTCTTTCCTTCTTTCGGTAGGCGGCGACGTTTGTTAAAAATGAAGATGTATAGCGTAATAGGCGCCCTGCGTGGCTGCCGACGGCTAAATTCGACTCCTGTAATAACTCGTCATCATTCGCTCATTCTGTTCTTGTAATCATTCTGCGGTTTGTCAGTTTGAAATTAAACGAAAATATTGTTATTCAGAGTCTCTGGGCCCAGTTGCGTCGAAAGGGTAGAGCGACGACACCGCTCGCAGACGCGGGTACGATGTCGACGTGGAGAAGGCATTCGTCGTAAGTGTTGGTGGGTCGATTGAATAACTACCCGTGACTATCGGTTGAGGTCACTCCAACGGCCGCATCATGAAAAGATACGATACGATTATATGAGTGGTGTCCAATTACATGCGTGCTGTCATCTTCGATTGCCAAGTTGCTGTCACGGGCTCATACATTCACAAATCGAAAGGAAAAGCGCAACAGTGAAAGCACACAGGTCGATATGGAAATGTTTATAGTCTGCATTCTATGATATTTGCAGTACTGAAACTGTCTGTGTTCATCCATTGGACTTCAAGCACAACATATGCAAGACAATACAACTCGGCATTTATAACGCGCTTTAACAAGACAAGTCTTGTACGAAAGCGTCTCGACGACGCAATTGCAGTTATACTGCATGAGCAATTGTGCGCGAAGGACTTACTCAAGGTCCCTACACAGTGACTGACGCCTCGGACTAGGGTTGAACCTGCTCACTCAGCGCACACTGAGCGTTACGGGCCGACCGCTCTAACCAATCGGCCAACATGCCACACCAATCGGCCGCCGTTACACACTAAAACATCTAGGACTATGCTCGATTGCTTTGGAAGATCTTTCCTAATTCTTCTGTTAAAATATGAAAATGTGTAGTCATGTCAATTTCTGTTGGTATTCTATTTAATTCATTGTTTGGTGCAATAAATCCGCCAGATAGACTTACGTTTTAGATTGGCAAAGCGGATCACGCGCAATTAAATGAAGTTCAACACTTCAGCGGCGAAAGTGAATTAAAAGCGACTGGACAACCAGCGCAGCTTAGCACAACAAACTGAAGCATTAAATGCCACAGCGTTGTAACTTAACATTTCTTCACCGAGGGAAATTTTAAAAGAGGGGTATATGTTCCCTCTGTGGGCCTTATGGCAATGAATGTATCGAGGTTGCCCGGATGTGTTTCCAGTCCTGTCCCTTGTCGTAGTTGTATAGAGGCAATAAAACTCTACTTGTAACTGGCCACAGTAAGAATAGTAATAATGACCGAGAGCGTAATTCAGTCAAATCAATAGTCGTTGCTTGCCGTGTGGTGTCCAAGAGGCCAACCGGGACTGCATTGGATGAGAGAAAGGTAGGCAGCAGGACCCGTCGAAATGGATCGCCAGGATTTAGCGCCAGTTCTCCTATACATTAGTAAATTCGTCAAAGTATCGCGCAAGTCTCGTCGCGCGGACGAGAAGTCGATAATCAATCAGGGCAGAAAGAAATGGGACTACCATCGACGGCTAGGTGGCGCTTCGTTTTTATTATCAAGTCACGAATGATTTACATCCGATGAAAGCACTCGACTGCTGTTGCGAAGGGAGGGAGAGAGTGGGAGAGACAGCTGAAGAGAAAGAGATGCAGACGGAGGCAGTGGAAGGGGGAGAGAGGCAGACAGATACAGTGGGAGGGAGGGAGAGACGCAGACAGGAATAGAGAAGAAGCAACCAGACGGAATAATAAACGGAGACAGAATGATGTCTGGCAAGCGATCGACTACGGAAGGTGCTGTTTTACTAACGGAGGGATGGAGAAGCAGGAGGAGGAGGAGGAGTGAGAGGAAGCGAAGAAGACAATAACGAGGAGGATGAAGAGGAATGAGAGGAGGAGGACAATAACGAAGAGGAGGATGAAAAGAAGGAGGGATGAAATGAAGAAGACATTGACAAGGCAGAGGACAAAGAGAAATGAAAGGACGAAATGGAATTAGAGGAAAGGTGAAAGACAAAGTGGAGTCAGAGGAATTGGGAAGAGGACAATTTCGAGGAGAAGGATGAAAAGAAATGGTTGGAAAGGTGAATGGGAGAGAGTAATGATGAAATTAGGAAAGATGACAGTGACGATTAGTATGAAGAGGGATGTGATGAAGAGGACAATGGCGAGGGTGAGTAGAAAGAAGAATGGGAGCAACAGGATGATGACGAAGAACTGTATTGGATGAATGATATGATAGACGTGGAGAAGAAGAGGAAGGAGAACAAGGATGAGGAGGAAGAAGAGGAGGGGAGGAAGAGAACCAGACGAGAAGGAAAAGAGAGGGCAGATCACAATGACGTGGAGGAGGAATGACAGGAAGAGGAGATGGAAGGCGGAGAAGGAAGCGGAAATGAGCAATGTGATGGCAAAGCGCGAATAGAAGAAACCAAGATAAAAACGGAGAGGAATAGATAGAGAAGAAAGCAACGAGGAAGAGGGAGAAGATGTAGTTCACGGAAGCAGTGGAGTAACGAGGCGTTTCAGAGCCCAGACGTTAGATTTCAAGACCATAAGTCCATGGCCTTTTAATGTTCTAGTTAATCCTTCATAGACCTATCAATTCTTCGTATAAATTACTAGCTGGGGCACCCGTCGTTGCACGGGTTGAGACAAGTTTTGGGCCGTGAAGAGCAGGACAAGCAACAGGCACCCGACAACAGGCGGACCGATATATTAAAACTTGTGTGTGGAAAATATTTTTGATAGAAAATGAATGCATATTATCCAGCAGTGATATATATATATATATATATATATATATATAATTATTATGTATGCTTTACATGTTGGCGCTAATGCCTTTTCAATAGGCCCACGGCAGTTGCGGCCGTCAGAATAAGTTATTTATTAGCAAAACGTGTGAGAACATTAATCTGCCTTTTTCGGAATGGAGCGGATCATTGGTATTTGTAGTTCTTGCTACATTTTAAGCTGAAACTCAAATTTTGCTTGTTGTTTAATTTATTATATTGAATATGATAATATAATTTCTGTTGCGTAGCACTGAAATAAATTTATGGGAAGACGTTTATTTGCCCTAATCTTTAGAGCTGAATATGTTAATATCTTAGTAATAAGCTTATCTACAAGACTAATTTTTCCACTACAGTACTTCCTATCATTAGAGATATTGTGATAATTTCCCCCCCCCCTGTGCTGAGCCCGAGGGCGGCTGCCCCATCTGCTCCCCCTCCCTTCGTTACGCCACTGCACGGGGGTGGTAGGAGCGCAGAATATGCATAATAAAAAATAAGGAAAGACTGGAAAGGAAGTGTGCAAAGGGCAATTAAGTGAGTCATTTATTTGCCACATTCAATCAATAAAGCAATTTAGACTTCATATATATAGCTCTCCATCAAGGTATGTATCTACTCAGAGGCTCTCCGAGACCAGTCGGTCAGAGCTGAAAATATCAGTATCAGAGAGTTGAAGGCCGTGGAATTTGTCCTTGGGAGCAAACGTTAATCCAATGGAAAACCATTCCAAAATGGTCGGACCCACGACGGATAAAGGCCTGTATTGCATGATGGAAGTTCGTGCAAAGAGGACAAGCACATAGATGAAGTCGTGTTAAAGTAAATGAGTGTAATATATTACCCTAGCCACAAATAATTAGACTTATAGACAGAACAGGAATGTCAAAATGAGGAAGCAGCGTCAGTGCACCAAGAGAGAGAAGGTGTTTCTGACAAAGAACAGGAGACTGCGGATGGAATAGAATTGGAGGCTTTAATAATGGACAATAAAAATTAGAATGGACAACATGAATAAGAGTTCGAACGAGCTCCCGCTTGAACTCCGTTCTTCGTTTGTGGTCCAACCATCAGGTTTTTACAAGTCCCTCGAATCTTTTTTTTAGTCGTGGCTGGGCTGGGAGCGCTCCTGGGCAGGTCCTTGAAGTGGTGCTATATAAATGCTCAGAATGAATGAATGAATGAAAGAGAAAGAAGAAGCCTGGAGTTGGAGGCCTTTCTAATGGAAAATAACAGAAGGGTAAGATGAATAAGAGAGAGAAGAAGCTTCAAAAGTTCAATGCGATGTGATGATGAGGAGGCTGGATAGGTGAAGATGTACTTCTGAACATCATTCGTACGAAAGGCATTATGAAAATGCAGTTGTACTGTATTCCATGAAAATAGCAAGTAATATTTCTTCTTAAATTGCTGCAAAAATACGCAAATCTTTACCCCATTGGTGGCTACTAAGAGCGATAACCTGCTATTAAAGTGACTCGTTTTAGGTTATGACTGGACTTTTCTGTATAACGCTCGGGTGCTATAACAATTGGTGAAACTGTGAGTGTACCTTCGACCTTCAAATAGGTTGTTCTGTTTCAATACCGCTTTACCTGGAGCAGCGATTGAGGACGAAAGGTGAATGGGTCACGACTGATTGGTGGTCTCACTCACCTGACAGGAATCGAATGACGCAATCAGCACAGGTGAGAGAAACCGTCCCAAAAGGTGTATCATGCATGACCGACTGATAGAGAGAAACAGAGAGAGAGAGAAGCAGAGAGCCAGAGAGACAGAGACAGAGATAGAGACAGTGACAGAGACAGAGACAGAGAAATAGAGAAAGACAAAGACAGCAAGATACAGAGAGGGCGAGAGAGAGAGAGAGAGTGTGTGTAATTGGCGCATGCATGGGCGACATAATGAGACACGGCAAGTTGTGCATAATCCACACCTGACTGGCCACGAATATGTCCGGCACGTTTCAGTGACGACAGGTACGACACACATGGGCTGAAAGATGAGGTTTTCAGCTCCGCGGCCTTGAGTCAACCAAAGATTCGCACGTCTCGGTCAGTGCTTCCATTCTTAATAGAGTTAGTCCATGTCACAGTGTTGTGCGTTTTGGCTGCACAGTTGAAATGTTGATGCATACGAAACAAGAATTGGCGTAGACAAGTGTAGAAACTCTGAAGCAATTATTGCCTCTGCATCTCAAATTCAAGCTATCGAACACACACTAACTTAGACTTTTTCCATCTGAAGGGACAATATGTGGACAGTGTGACCGTATTCATGCATGCAGCATATATAAATATATTCATACATACTAATATATATATATATATACATTCCTGTATGCAACATTCATATACACATAAGCATAAACGTACATAAATATCTTAAGTCAAAGTATATACCACAAATAATATATTCCCAGGAATATTTCACATTCACAGTTTTATTCTAAGTTGCATCGGTTTCGAAAAATCAATTAGGTTGCATTGGCTCTTGACATCAATACATATTATTATGTCCATTAAAACATACAACTTGCATATATATTTATGTATATATATGCAAGTCATACGTTTTAATGGACATAACATATGTGAATGTGTGTATATATAATTCACTTAAAGCCCAGATCGTACGAGGTGCAACGCTGGCTTATTGACCGGTGGGGGTGTGGGTGAGCCAATGCACTTGGTCATCATAAGTTGAGATCGTTGGTCTTGGCGGACGTTCGTTTGGCCAGTTAAGGACTCTTGAGAGATGAAGAAACGGAGATTATCTTCCTAATCTCTCGGCAATCTTCGGCATTTCTCGATCTGTAGCGGCGTGCATGCCACAGCGGCCGACGACGACCAAGAGAGGACATCGCAGGCAAACGTACGGAGCACAGACGGCCGATGCTTTAACCACAGACCACCGCACCAATGCAGGCCGCTCTTTAAGCATACACATCCGCAATCACCACTGACAGTAAATTACTGATAGGACCATTCAGGATCTATATTATATCACAGCCAGAGCAATGTAAAGAAGACAATGAACACAGTATAGATGCTTCATTACATTACATTACGATGGAGGCAGCAAAGACAACGAACGAAGGCGACAAAAGACGAACAGAACACAAAAGACATTCACAGCAATTAATGCAAAGAAGACAACAATGGTGGCCAAGAAAATATCGATACAATCATGACAAGCACGACCAAATAGAAAACGACCATTGCAATCAATATTTAGAGACTGGATGCTTCTACATTAGCAGGTTACATCCTAGTATGGAAATATACATATAATAATATTATACAGTTAACGACAGGTTGTTATCACCTCACTTCAATCGGATATTCCTAAATATACCGTATATAAAAGTATGTGCAAAACATATGTGAATATAGAGAGACCAGTGATATATATATATATATTTACACACGGGACACACTCCACCGCGTCTGGGCTTCGACTCAGATCATACGTGAAGACCGATTTCCGTGTGCGGAGGATGAGGTCGCGTTTCGGCGACCGTGCTTTCTCGGCCACTGGTCCGTGGTGCTGGAACGGTCTTCAATCTGCCTTTAGATTGGCCGGCTCAGTAGACTCCTTCAAAACTAAGTTGAAGGTGTTTCTGTTTTACAAGGCCTACCCTCTCCGGTGACTTTCAGTTCAGGTTGAACGGCGCCCTTGTAGTGGTTATAAATCGGCGTTATTATTATTATTATTATTATTATTATTATTATTATTATTATATTATGCTGTTATCGCCCATGTGGGCGAGCTAAGTGAGTGTTGGCAATGTCCCGAAGAGGCAGACTGCGTTCCCACGCTGAAGAACAACTGAGATACGTTGGAACAGAAATGACGTCTCCATTGGATCGTGGGTTGCAGCACTCGTTCGACTACCCAACTCTGAGATGAACTGTAGTCCTTCACTGCTCCAAGCGCCGCCGGATTCCAAGGAGAGGGCTACGAAGTCGTGGGTGTTGGTTATGGTGGAATACTTGGCCCTCTTCGTCTTAGCTGCGCGTTCGGCTGCTTCGCCAGCTCTGATAGATGTGTCGACAAGATGTGACTTGGCGTAGGTGTCGGGCACTGTCACATCCCATGCCAGACATCGACCACGTGTCCAAGGAATGAGCGTGACGCCGTCCGGTCACTTTCCATCTTCTCTTAGCAAGCCGAGAGGTTCCTTTTGCGCTGGAATTTTCGCCCTGCCAAGAGCTCTCCAGATGACATCGTTCAACATGCTATGTCGTTGATGTTTTCCGCTGCCTCTTCTACAAATTAGTCCATGGAGCCCTTTTGCGTCGACGCTCTCTTGACATTGGTGACACAAATGTGGCTCGCAGAGCGTCGTTCCTAGCCTCAACCCGGCTGCCAGTTATTATTATTATTATTATTATTATTATTATTATTATTATTATTATTATTATACCAATCTTTGCACATGATTATATACAATGCGTCTGCAAGTCAATGATGGGGTCGATTTAGCAATAGATACGCATAGGCCTATACTAATACAGATAATGAATGTATCTGCTTCTATGCATAATGATTTCTAGTCTGACATTTTACTATGCTCGGAATCGTTGTGTACTTAAGCGTGTTTAAAGTACACGTGCTTGCTACGATTTAATTGTGAAACACGTTGTAGTGACCGCCTATAGGGCTGTCAAAGAGGGGACCGCAGCAGAAGGCGTCTTGAAAGCTATCTTTCTTTGCCCCGAATAGCATCTTTTATATAGACCGCAAATGTGTTGACTTCGGCTTCTGATTTAATAGGGCCTACATGCAGGGATGTGGTCTCGAGACCGCGGTCTTGGTCTCGAGACGGTCTCGAGACCGGAAAACTGCGGTCTTGGTCTCGAATGCATCGGTCTTGGTCTTGGTCTTGGTCTCGGATGCGGATGCGTCGGTCTTTGTCTTAAGGGAACGGTCTTGGGATTGGTCTCCGTCTTAGGTTAGCGTTCTTGGTCATTTGCCGTATCAGAGCAATTTTCTTGATATTTATCGGTTACCTTCTATTAGAAACACCGGTTTTTAGACCACCTATATAATATATACATTTTTACTATGGACAAAAATGCATTTGCAACGGAACCAGCCATTTCAAAATTTGCTTTCACAAATTTCAAGGTTCTGGAACAATCTAATAATTATGTGGTCGGCCAAGTGTAGTCACTATTAACCTACAATTCCGAGTACAAGTAGGCCTACATAGTTCAAACGGAACGTTAATCTACTCGTCTTAAAGAATTTAGTATTTACCTATCGTATACTGTAGGTAATTTAAAGTGTGATATTCTCAGGCCGAAGCCAAGGACTGAACCCGCAAAAGTTCAGACTGGCCGGTAAAACTGAATCTGGACTATTGTTAAGATTAGTATTCTTCAGCAAAAAAATCAATGTTTTAAGCGTGGTATTCCGTTTTAGTGCCTTAATTAGGCTAATTTAATTGTTTATAAAAAGGACATCGGTGTTGGTCTTGGTCTCGGACCACCCGGTCTTGGTCTTGGTCTTGGTCTTGGACCTCTCGGTCTTGGTCTAGAGGTTTTGGTCTCGTGCCCAACACTGCCTACATGCATCTCATGTACACAAAACAGTCGGAGTGAATGGTCAAGCACAGCCGTCATATACATGTCAACATTTGTATTTTTTATTACCGAAATTTGATACCGCCCTTCTTCCAACAATTTTTGCTCAAAAGTCCACACACACACGCCTCGACGGCGCAATTGCAGTTGTACTGCAGAGCAATTGTTAGCGAAGGACTTGCTCAAGGTCCCTACACAGTGACGCCTCAAACGAAAGTCGAACCCGCTCAATCAGCGTACACTGAGCGTTACGGGCCGACCGCTCTAACCAATCGGTCACTGTGCCACACAACGTAT
>OY365820.1:12386962-12491418 GCA_959347315.1 Bimastos eiseni
ATTGAGTAAAGTCCATAAAATCCACATAGGCCTAAATCTGTACAGATTGCAATTTAGTCTTACCCGCCCCAGTGAGATTTGTCATTCAAAAACAATGATTGAAGAAATGAGCATTATATCCACAACGACGGTGCTTCGCAGACGAAATGGGGCGATGTCTTGTATCACCTGGTCAGTGAATGAGGTAGCAACTAATCTGTCTGGGTGGCTACTGCTCTTCCATTAGATGTCGACGGGGGGTGTTTCGGGGGTGTTTCACAACATCCCGCAACGACGCTCCTTCCTTTCATACCAACAGATGCATCGTCATTACAGAACGGCTCTTACGTCATCCGTCCGTCTATTGTACCTACACTGGTTGTCTACGGTTCCCTAATCCTCCCGATTCAACGCATGTCTTTGTCGAAACTGCCGTTAGGCTTTCTTCTAACGCGATGACTCTATTGAGACGGTCCCTCTCTGGCTGCTTATCGCGGTATATGCTTCCTTCTAGCTCGCTGACTCTTTTGAGTCGGTCCCTCTCTGGCTGTCTAACCGTCCGTTTCGTCGACTCTCAGTCGAATGATACGGCGCCTGAAAAGCTTCGTCGATCTACTCGTTTCTCTTCATTTTTCTAGCGCCCAGTTGAACGCCGTAGATCGCATTGTTTTCGCTCGTTAGGTGGCCGCATCAGCAGAGCGACGGTGACTTGGCCTGAGAGAGAGATAGAGAGCCGATGGTCGCCGCAGTAGACCGAGGCGACGACAGCTGCTGCGTGGATCGGACGACGTAGCGCCGCCGCTGACTCCCTTTCAATCTCCAGCTCCAGCTGCTCAGGTGGCTCACGCAACATCGCTTCCGACGACTGACTACAGATGGCGCCAGCGAACGCTCGTTCTTTCGTTCCTTTGTCCATTCACTCGTTTTTTCATTCATTCATTCGTCCGGTCGTTCCACATCTATTCCATCTATTCATCTTCCATCCATACAACAAAAATCATAATTATCAGCATTTTTCTTTAGCATTTATTATTGTTGTTTGCATTGTTGCTGCTGCTGTTGTCATGGTAATTATAATAATAAATAGGAGTTCTTTTGAGCAGCACGTTGAGGACGAGTACAGATGCCCATATATTCTGAGCAGTTTTTTTTCCACCCATGGTTTTTTCACGCATTCACAACTTACGCCCTAGACCGCATCCCTTTGTGCTCTCTAGGGACGATAGATATTTGGTGCCCAGGCTACTGTTTAGCCGGCAAAATTTCTACCATTGGAACTATCTAAGCCTCTGGCTAGGGACGATAGACATTCTGTGTCTAGGGTATTTTTTAGTCTATGATTCACAGTTTATAGTACCTTGATATTCCCACCTATGGTGCTATATCTAAGCTTCAGTCAGTATCTCTCTTCTAACATTGCATTTATTTGTGTTTTGATTAACGTAACTTGCTACGGTTTACCAGCCGGACCTGTTCAATAAACAAAGATACATACATACATACATACATACATACATACATACATACATACATACATACATACATACATACATACATACATACATACATACATACATACATACATACATACATACATACATACATACATACATACATACATACATACATACATACATACATACATACATACATACATACATACATACATACATACATACATACGAGAACCTTTAACACAATTTGAGCTTTAGTTTCATCGAACCTAAGGGATCATTTTTACCTCAGGCAATAAAAATATGAAAATATTATGCTAATTGGCAGGCTGTGAAATCTTTCCATCCAGCGATTAAATGCGGTGGCTTTCCGGGGCACCACGTCAAGGTTGAAAGTACCTGATCAGCGGCCTACGCGATGACCCAGGACAGATCTGATTTAAATGTCAATAAATAGTAATAATAAAATTAGTAATAATAGTCGTTCCAGAACACCATCTGTATCTCTCCGGAGAATAGTTTTATCAACCCGAGGGATCAGTATTCAATCAAATCAAATAAAAATAATTTTATTTGCTTCAAATTTTTTGATTCCTGATCTACTGGTAGGACAGAATGGCTCGACTACATATAGTAAAAGATTTTTAATGGTGCAATATTTAACTTTTTTTAGCTTACCCTTAATTTCTCGATGAGATCTTTACCCCTCCCTATTTCTTGGATCGAGCATTTGCTTCAAGGTTTCTGTGGCGTAGACGCCTCTGTATGGAAGTCTCTTAATTTGACCTCTCCTCCTCCTCCTCCTTCTCCTCATTCTCCTTCTTCTCCTCCTCCCCCTCCTTCTCCTCCTCCTCCACCTTCTCTTCCTCCTCCTCCTCCTCCTCCTTCTCCTCATTCTCCTTCTTCTCCTCCTCCTTCTCCTCCTTCTCCTTCTCCTCCTCCTCGTTCTCCTCCTTCTCCTACTCCTCCTCCTTCTCCTCCTCCTTCTCCTTCTCTTCCTCCTACTCCTCCTCCTCCTCCTCCTTCTCCTCAATCTCCATCTTCTCCTCCTCCTCCTTCTCTTCCTCCTCCTCCTCCTCCTCCTCCTTCTCTTCCTCCTACTCCTCCTCCTCCTCCTTCTCCTCCTACTCCTACTCCTCCTCCTTTTCTTCCTCCTCCTCCTCGTTCTCCTCCTACTCCTCCTCCTCCTCCTTCTCTTCCTACTAGTCCTACTCCTCCTCGTCCTCCGTTGCAATCTCCTCTGCTACATACAACCTGCGACTTAAAACCAACCTTTTAAAGCAGTCTCACCCTGATTTTACTCCTGCGCCAAAACACGACCTTCATCATCACCGATTGCCACCGTACGCTGTCACCTCAGCCTGACTCCACCCGGATTCTGACCTGGCACCACGACGGACAAAGAAGCCTGGCTATTGCCGACTTGATTTGATATAGCGCCGGCGTTTAGGCCGGTCTCTCTGACGCGGTTTTTGTGCTTCGCCGAGAAACGAAAAGATTTACATTACATCTAAATTACATTCGACGCAATTTGATTACAAAGCGAGCGCTGATACCAATTTACAATTCATTCATCCCGTCATCCGTTCATCCATCCATCCCTGCTTAATCCATCCATTTATCAGACCATCTATCTAACTAACTGTTCATCAATCCTTCCGTCCTTCCGTCCGTCTGGTGGTGCGTGCGTTCGTCCGTCAATCACACTCGTGACATCTAACGGCGTGGTTGGAGCGATCATCGTCGGCAACGATGTAAAGCGATCCAGTGTTTGCCCTCGTCATTTAGCCTTTATTCTAAATAATTCTCTTGACTGTCTTTTGATTCATGAGCCAACGGACTGTCACGGAACCGAGTCGACGTAACGACGAGCCGAGCAGTTCCCCTCTCATTACCCTAAACCGTCAAATCAATTGTCTGGCTGCTGGCTGAAAATTTTCATCAATTAAAAACGTCCTCTTTCGCCGGGAAGGCATCTGTGTAGACATTTCAAATAGCGCTATATGATTGCTAGGAATGGATAGATGAGCGCACGGAAAAATGAGCAAATGATTGAAGAGATATAGTTGAAGGCCAATAAATTTTTATGTCCCATTCTTTTGATGCTCACCTGTGCTGTCATTTTTTACTGATATTGCAGTTGTTGCTTTAACAGCAAGAGTGGTAGTAGCATCGGTGGAATTGGTAGTGGAAGAAGAAGTAGCAGTTACTGTAATGAAAGTTGTAGTGAAGTAGTGGAAGCCGTAACAGTGGTAGGTCATGTAGTAATGGGAAGTTGTTCTCGTAGTAGTAAACCACTGGTTCAGTCTAATCATTCCGGCTGAGAAGTCTATTACGCAATTGTGGGTGGGTCGTGTACGTCTATCTTGTACTCTATTGAAATCTGTTTCCAATTCGCTCGATATTGAACCCTTTGTGCCGTGCGAGTCGATTCTCGACGGTCGAACGTCGTTCAAATGGTTTCTGATCAAGGTCCAGATCGATTCCTTAGGATAGCAGCCTCATCGACAATGGCCACTCCTCAAACTCTGACGATGGATTCTTGAAAGAAGGTTCGACAATAGAGACCTCTGATGCACGTTGAGGGCGAAATCAATCGAGTCTTCTCTGAACGTTCCCGACGGACAAATCAGCGGTTCAAATCGATGAGAGACGGTAGAGTAGCTCTTGCCACTCCTTGAGGCAATTTTGAATTGGAATGTTCCGCAATGAAAGAACCGTGGAATCGAACTGCGTCAGATGTCCTGTAACATAGGCCATTGTTTGTATACATTGTGCTTGCCTGCTTAGCAGGGTCTCTAACGCTTCGGTTTTGGTGCAACGCAGAATGACTGACTGCTGTTGTCGGAATTTTGTGTGGTTCAATTGAAATCGATATATATATACATATATATATATATATGCATATATATGTGTGTGTATATGTGTGTGCGTGTGTGTGTGCGTGAGTGTGTGTGTATGTGTGTGTTAGGACGTACAGAGTAAGAACTCAATTCACGGAGACACTGTCAAATACTTCGATGGCGTCAGATATCAAGATCGATGGTTCTTTCCGACTGGTCTTAGGTTAATAGGTGTATCTCGACTGATAGAAGGAGGGTCAGAATGATATGAGTAGAAGGACTGCATGGAAGAGACACAGACAAAACAGACAGAGCTGTAGACTGAAAATAATCGACGAACAGTGACGCTATGGTAGACAGACACCTGAATGACTGGCAGGAGGACAGGCAGAAAGACTAGCAGACATTCGGAAGAAATACAAAAGGACATTCGGAAGAAAGACAAAAGGACATTCGGAAGAAAGACAAAAAGACATTCGGAAGAAAGACAAAAGGACATTCGGAAGAAAGGTAAAAAGACATTCGGAAGAAAGACAAAAGGACATTCGGAAGAAAGGTAAAAAGACATTCGGAAGAAAGACAAAAAGACATTCGGAGGCAAGACAAAAAGACATTCGGAAGAAAGATAAAAAGACATTCGGAAGAAAGATAAAAAGACATTCGGAAGCAAGACAAAAAGACATTCGGAAGAAAGACAAAAAGACATTCGGAAGCAAGATAAAAAGACATTCGGAAGAAAGACAAAAAGACATTCGGAAGAAAGACAAAAAGACATTCGGAAGAAAGATAAAAAGACATTCGTAAGAAAGACAAAAAGACATTCGGAAGAAAGACAAAAAGACATTCGGAAGCAAGATAAAAAGACATTCGGAAGAAAGACAAAAAGACATTCGTAAGAAAGACAAAAAGACATTGGGAAGAAAGATAAAAAGACATTAGTAAGAAAGACAAAAAGACATTCGGAAGAAAGTTTAAAAGACATTCGTAAGAAAGACAAAAAGACATTCGGAAGAAAGACATAAGAACATTCGGAAGAAATACAGACAATAGACGAAGAGATACATGCATATATACTCATGTGCAGAATTAAAATTTATAGATTAGCGAAGACTAAGTAATTATCGCTGATTTCGAAGACAGGACGAGAATCTATTACGGGATGCGAGTGACTGTGAGAAGATGACAAGGAGATCAATTGCATGGTTCTTGATGTGAGTCGGAAG
Source organism: Bimastos eiseni (assembly GCA_959347315.1). Classification (NCBI taxonomy): domain Eukaryota; kingdom Metazoa; phylum Annelida; class Clitellata; order Crassiclitellata; family Lumbricidae; genus Bimastos; species Bimastos eiseni. The sequence goes on from OY365820.1 coordinate 12,392,462, forward strand.
GCTGAGGAAAGGATATTCAAGAGGCCAGTTGATATTAAAGGGGTTAGATAGGTTGTTGACGTGAATATTATGGAGTAGAGGGCGCCATGGCTTTGTGCAGTACGACGGCACAGATATAATTGACGTCTCGGTACCTCGAACTATCACAGCTATGGCAAAATCTCGATCCTTTGCTTCAATTGGTTCCTCTCTGTGGAATGCGCTTTCTCCATCTGTTCGCTATAAAATTTATAAAATTCTATTTCACAGACTCTCATCCTGTTTTACTTTTTTCAAAACCTACTTCTTCTCGAGGGGCTTGCGCACTGGCAGCGCTTCTGAACGGTTCACCCGACTAGAGGCGCTCTATAAGTGGCTAAAAATTTTTTAAGTAGTAGCATGATGGTCATTGATGGATGTTGAAGGCAGTTGGTAAGTCAGCGGTGAGTCTAATAGTGATAAAGAAACATTCAAAAGATCGACGGTGCATGGTTGTGGATGTGGAGAAGTTTCAAAAGTTATTCAGCGCCCAACGGACTTCAGACGAAGACCTTAAGCGACGAGCACCAAATGACCCCGATGGAGTACAGAATGAGAAATGGGAGTTAGTAGACGATGCAGTCATAAAAGTTTATGTAACCGTCATGAGATCACGTGTAAGTGGCAGAAGGAGACAGGCCATCTGAAGATGATGCAATGTTTAGGGTTTATTATAGCAACTGTATACGTTAGGAGAACTGCTCAGGAATTTCCAGTTAAAGGAAGAAGCTGAGTCAGAGGTGGAGTAATAGGAGTTGAATGGTATTGTGGGCTGGAATTTTGGATGGAAATCACCACAGAGCAAACTAGTGGAGTTGAGGATGACGAGTGTAGCTTCCGATGGGGAGCGAGAAGGGACAAGCAGAGGGATTGGAATGTGAATGGTCAAAAAAATTATAATGGGTTGGCAGAGGGTAGTGTGGAACCTGGAATAGAGAGGGAGGAGATATGGGTAGACAGTTAGAAATTTGTTATGAATTTTTGAGGGCCAGAAGAGGGAACTCCGCCTCTGGCTGTACTCTGCCAGTGCCAGTCCCAAGCCTGGATAAAGAAGGAGGGCGACGCTAATGGTCTTTGTTACCACACGGTGTAGTTATACTGCAACTACAACCAGAGGTTGTAGCAGAAAGGCTGACGGTGAGGGTGAAGAGGTTGTAGCAGCGTGAGCGGTGTTATGTGTCTATGGTGCCATTTCGTGTAAATAAAGGAAGTGAAAGAAAGAATTAATAGTTAACCTGTGCACTGTGCAGCGAAGTGCGAAAACGTCTATTATTAACAGATGAAGAAGGATCTCGCCAGTGAAGAAGCAAAATGGTACGAAATATGTTAAACCGTGAAAATACAATAAACGCCCACGAGTTAGCGAACATGGCTTGTGGCTCTGACATCGACGCCGATAACATCCCTCTCCGTTTGCAATCGTCAGAATCTAATGTCTCTAAACAATAGCAGGCAGGCATTAACACTTGATCGGTGATTTACTGAAGCAGCAAGAACTAATGTCTTCTATAAAGTTTTATGCCTGGAGAAGTCTACATTGGTATGACCATTAAGTTTTATAACTGCATGCACGAATTTGTCTACCGATGTCTAGGCAGAGCAATCACTACTTGATCGACTGGCGAGAAGACGTTATTCATACGCGTAATGCATGCGTTGTTGTTTAACTACCAATAAAACAGACATATAATGTTGTACCTGGTACTTTTACTCGAGTACAAGTCGAGTAAAGGGCTGAATACTTGATACATTGAGACAAAGTATACTCAAACTTGATACATGATCATTGAAACATTTCTACAAGAAAGCAACATTGACTGTCTGGCTACATGTGATGTACCTCCTTAGTCCTTAGCAACCATCGTTTCCTTTGTCTCTCTTGACAACCATTCTGTCCGCCAGTGTGTCATCGTGGATTGTGTAGAATGTCATGTCGGCAACGTTTCTAAAGAGTTTCCCTAGCAGAGGCGCTATATAAAAATCGATTTGCCATGACAACTATGATCTAAATTACAATTTCGGACACCGTCTAATGAGTTTTTCTTGTAACTGTAATTATTCAGTACCATCGACTGACATCTTGTTAAGTAACTTAATACAATTAATGTAATGTAGCCTTCATGAAAATATTGTGACTTTAGGCACACGATAGCGCTACACGAAGCAGTATTTAACTGATCTAGAATAGTTCAGTTTGAGATCAAGAGAAAATTTATCGATTGATTCAGTCACTATATATATATATATTATTTAATATTTGTGGAAGATTTTTAAAACAGAATATCCTAAGTACATCGAGGTCAGTGATGTAACCTCTCTATATGCGAAAGCAAGAAGCCTTTTCAATAAATATAGCGTTGCTAGGCAAAAGCATAAATGAACTTCTGTCATTAATCTACATCCGTAGGAGAAATAATTTTTAATGTACCGAGGCGATTAATTTAACGCTGTCGGCTTATTCACCGGACATAGACCTATACGAGAAGGTTTTGTGGAGAAAATTAGTAGTTGGCGTTTGCTATCAGACGCAGGCGCCATCGTGTGTACGTCTTATCGTCTGTCTCGTTCTCCGTTTGTTGTTGCATGTATGCGTGCATACGTGTGGTATAGGTTCTAGGTGTGCATTGAATTTGCTAAGCTGTTGATCCTGGCTCTTAGCCAAACGAAATCTATTAGACTGGTGGAGGAGACGAGCGATTGGTCGACCAAAGCGTGGATCATATGTCGTCCGATGCGCCCTAGGTGAAACTCAATCTACTCAATTATTTAGTTTAATTTCGTTGATCAATCCCACATCTGTATAGGCACCACAGAATACTCGCCCACGCTCAGTTATACCATGTAATTCATAGACAGCCACACTGACAGAGATATATGCAAACAAAATCACAAGCACAGGACCTAGGTCTACGTACATATACAGCTCTACAGGCCTACATGTACATGGCACTTTGAGTGACTCCTACATTTGTATAGTGCCTTTTATTTTTATGAAAGTCCATATAGGCCCTACATACATACATACATGCATGCATACATGCATACATACATACATACATACATGCATGCATACATACATACATACATACAAACATACATACACACATACATACATACATACACATATACATATATACATACATACATACATACATACATACACATATACATATATACATACATACATACATGCATACATACATACATACATATATACATACATACATACACACATACATATATACATACACACATACATGCATACATACATACATACATACATGCATGCATGCATGCATGCATACATACATACATACATACATACATACATACATATATACATACATACATACATACATACATATATACATACATAAATACATGCATGAACGCATGCACATACACATACAATTATGCATGCAATCACTACATGCAAGAATGCGCACATATGCATTGCACAGATACACAAGCCCTAAATCTAAATACAGCATGTACATGTGCGTATCTCATACATGCATTAGCTCATGCAGACTTGCGTGCATTCATACATACATCTAGGCCTACACATAAGTACGCACACATACAGACACTTACATACAGAGAAAGGCAAACAGACGGACTCGGAATCAGATCAATGGCTCTCTTTACTGAAAGAAGCGCTGAACCAGCTTCGAAACCTACAGACGACCTGCAATCGATCTTTGATGAGAGGAAGGAAGGAGGAAGAGGAGAAGCAGGAGGAGGAGGAGGAGGAGGAAGAGGAGGAGGAGAAGGAAGAGGAAAAGGGATATGAAAAGAGACAGGAAGGGAAGAAGAGCAAGAGTAGGATGAAGTTGAAAATGAGGCGACAGGAGAAGAAGACATTGACGAAAAGGAGGCTGTACATCGGCAAGTCGATGAAGAAAGGGAAATAAGTGTCGTCCATACATCCAAACCACGTCTTCTGTTTCTCTCTCCCAACGACAGATGAATCACCAGTCGTCGGCATTTGGACCGACAACGGCATCAGCTTAATTGAAAACACGTTCACTGTCCCTCTCTGATTGCATGTACCAACTGCCTGGTTCGTATCGTTGGATTCAGTTCAATCTCGTTCATAACAGAGTCAAGTATAGGCAGGAGTCTTCTCTTGTGGTTTGTCGCCTGTCACTTGGGTCTATTTTGCACCAGATTATCAGATCTTTCAAGTAGGACTCGAGTTTGGATGAGATACGATGCACTTAGGGGCATCGATAAACGTAGGGTCTGCTTCATATTGAGAGGATTCACACGACGTTCGAAAAATAACTTGATCAATTAAAAGAGGAACAATATCCACAGAAAGATTGTTTTAAAATGTTTTCAAATCATCGTCGACAACAATAGGTCTACCGTGAATATTTTAGTTGAGAGTCCGCAGCATACAGTTGCAGTTTAACGACACTGTGATAAGAAAGATCATCAGCGTCGCCCTCCTTCTTTATCCTAGCTTAGGACTGGCTCTACCAGAGTGCAAGCAGTGTCGTACAAGTAGTTCCATTGCTGATTTTATATCCTTAGCGTATGAATACGTAGTCGTAATCAGGCTGTAAATTCTTACCTCGTTCTTTTTTAATTTTTGGATTTGATATCGCCAATCTTCCAACATTTTTTGATCAGAAGTGCATGCACACGCCTCGACGGCACAACTGCAGTTGTGCTGCAGAGCAATTGTGCGCGAAGGACTTGCTCAATGTGCCTACATAGTGACTCCCCGGACGAGGGTCGAATCCGCTCACTCAGCGCACACCGAGCGTTAAGGGCCGACCGCTCCAACCAATGGGCCACCGTGCCACACGTTCTGTAAAGTATAAGCCGACTGTAATGTCCTCTGACATGACATAGCGCTTGTGAAAATATGATGCTTGCAATTTACAGTTACGATCACAATTATGATGTTAAGTAATTTTTTAAGAATTGAATCCTTATTGCAGTAGAAATAAAACTGAGATTGGCTAAAATTAATGGAGCTATTTTCGTCTGTGAATTTGGATCATTTTCAGGTTCAACGAATAAACCAATGTTTTAAACGAAGGCTAACGCGATGTTTCGAAACGACCAGTACTATCGTATGAGCGAGTTTGGCTTTGTGAGTTTGCATTATAGACATTACGAACTGGCCTATGTGTGATAACAAGCAAGAGTAAAGACAATTGCAGTCTAATCAGAGTGCAATTTAGACCCTGTAGGCATGCACAAGCTACAAGCTATTGCAACTCATTGTATCTGAAACTTTTACAAGCAGCTGTTGTAGATGGTTTTTTGAATTTGTATTATTATAGGAATCAGTAGCTGGAGAGTGATGCAGCGGTGTGCCTATTCTCCGACTAAGACTTCCGAAAGTCTAACTTAAATGGAGGAGACACTTCCGCTGACATCGATAAATCTTAAAAGAAGGAGAAGCCACATATCGTCCTTTGTGAAGGGCGGATTGGGCTTACTGGTAACGGCAAACGTTGACCTCATCGTGGCCTTCACAACCTGCTACTGGGCAACGTGGTCCCGTTCCGATACGCATGAATATGGAGGCCATGGGCTCTGGATGATGTGGCACTGTACGCCGAAGTCAGTCGACGGGACGGATGCAGCGCTGAGATCTGCAGCTGACGTTGTTAAGAGCCGCCCGAAGAGCCCGCTGTTCTTCCCCTATAAAAATAACGATGCAGTGTGCGTTGAGAAAATGGCGGATCTCAGCTTCCCAGGTTGGTTTGGTTTCTTCTGTAACGTAACCAGGTATGCATGGCATGTCAAGGTAATGTAATGCTAAGGAAAGATTAGAAATTGTCAGATACGCATTAGATGGTGTCAGAAAAGATAAGCTGAGATAATAATGCTAACGTAGGAGTAAAATGCTAGACAGTAAATAACATGTTAGATAGTAAATAACATGTGAGTATGTTAGATAGTAAAATTAATAACATGTGATTATGGTAGATAGTAAATAACATGTGATTATGGTAGATAGTAAATAACGTGTGATTATGTTAGATAGTAAATAACGTGTGATTATGTTAGATAGTAAATAACGTGTGATTATGTTAGATAGTAAATAACGTGTGATTATGTTAGATAGTAAATAACGTGTGATTATGTTAGATAGTAAATAACATGTGTTGTGTTGTAGGCTGGTATGTCATGACTCAGGTCTTGACGACAGTGTCCTTGGCTGGTCTTCTGTCTTCTGTTCTTCTTCTCCTTCTCTACATTTTTCTCTATAGATGCTATCGCAGCAGAATGGTCATATCAGCAATTATAGGACTCGGATATCTCTCTGGTAAGCCATCGCCTAAATCTATAAATGATTAATTAGTCAGTCATTAGTCAGTTAGTTAGTAGGCCTAAGTCGGTTAGCCAATCATTCGATCAGTATGTGAAGTAGTCTGTCTCTTCAACTGACTAGAATTTCTGTCTCGCTGATGACATAATACATATTCAGACAGACAGTCAGACGGCAATAGGGTTGATGAGGCGCAAGTTGAAACGGCCGCGAGCTGATAGAAAGTGGAGGAATGAGGATTTTATTAGTGAATAATCAGTGTCTTCAGAAAGACCTGCTCCGTAATTACTTTCAGATGACCATCAGGTGAGGTAGGAGCGATGAGACAGCATGGTGCTACGACTATACGTTGATGAATAATTGTATAATAATATAATAATAATATACGTTGATGAATAATTGTATTGCCGCGCAAGAGTGGAGGGAAAATGGGTTAGCTGGTTGGAAGACAACATAGTGATGATCGGGAAGCGAAGATTGAAAGTCATCCGTAGAGGAGATACCGTTGTATCGAACGAACTTCCACTTTATTCGTTGAGACAAAGCGCTCTATTTTGCTGGAGAGCAACGAAATTTGGTGATGTCGTTCGTTCTTTGTGTGCGTAGGACTAAAACGAAGAATACTAGCTAATAGCGACTCATTTATTCGACATTCTTTTGTTCGTGTCTTGTCCTTGCTTATACAGCGCCATGCCTGGTTTTATATATATATCTTTCCATTTCTGTACAGGTCTGTCGCTGGTCGTTGCCCTGTTTGTCTTTGGATTCAAAGTGGCTGAAGAGATTTCGGAGATAGCGGCGACACAATGGTTCCTGTCCTGGTCTTTTTCGTTGGCCTGCACCGCATTTGTCCTCAGCCAGATCGCGGCCTCTATTCTGCTGACGGAAAACAAGAGGTTGTTTCTTGCCGAAATGGAAAAGTCAACGGACGACGACGCAAATGCAACAGTCATGGATCGAAATATATTTGTAAAACCAATTGAGGTTAAAATAATCAACAATAATTATTAGAACTAATAAACGAACACGGAATTGAATTTATATAACCGTAATTAACGTACAAAGATCTTTAGATATCATTGGATATTCACTGCCAGCGTCTTAATGGTCAATAAAAAGAACCCGTATGGGCCCTGGGCAGATCTCATACGGGAATATACGTGCGGTTTGTTTGAGCTCCATGTGGGCATGATTTGAATATTTTGATATCTTTGGTTACTACTCCATCAGATTCTTTAGAATGAGACAAATACTTTATTTATGCAAACTGTGACAATTACATGCATGACTGTAATAAATTAATGGTTGCGATACCGTAATTATGGTTCGTTAGACGTTGAGTAATGTTCTGTGTATGAAGTTACACCTTACAAACCGTTATGTTCAATTTTGAGGTATTCAAATTTATTATCTCCGTTGTGGCATGTTTAGGCTATGTCGGCTTATAACCTAATTGACACATTGCTTGCCTTCCATTAACCCCATATGCATTGGCGATGCTTTGTAAATCAATTTCTTATAGTTTGCATATTAATTTACATGTTGTAGGCTACGCGTAGTATAATTATATCTAAGTCATCACATTGGATTCGAGTGTTTTCATAACTGGAATCGTGTACATGTCTATGTATAATTAAGTATAACGTTGATAAACCGTGTATCAAAGGGTTACTATTATTCCTGGTGTAATGTGCACAAAACATTATGTTACGTTGTTTTTATATAGGCCTAAATGACGAGGCAATTACAAGCCTAAATCCTCATCTCAATTGCTGTAGGCCTAGGCCTACGTTAGCCCTCGTTTGTTTAAGAGCACGCGCACTTAATCTGACTAAATAGGCCCTAATTATATTTAGTCCAAGGACGAAATTTAAAATACTTATTAATCTGAGTTGACTGACAACTTAGACAAGTGAATCAGCCTCTTTACTATAGTGAAAAACTATCTGAAGATAGGCTATAGCCTACTATTTTAGTTCAGGATAACTTATCTATAGACACTTTGTACTCTGAAGACCCATGTCAAATCTTTAGGCCAGCGAATGAAGGGGCTTACATGACTGATCTGAACACTGATTATTAAACACTGATTATTAAACTATTCGAACCAAAAACGACAAATTTTAAGATTTTAAATTACTGATCCAAACATTAAAAAGGACAGACAGGCTATGAAGAATGAATTACAAATCTTAACATTCGGTGACTAATCTGAGCATTAACAAAATGGCTTATATGCACAATAAAATAGCAAATCTTAACACTAATCTGAGTGTAAATTAAGTAGGCCTCGGTTGGGCCTGTCCTCCCCCCACATTTTCTATCCTTCTCATTGGGCGTCCACCCCCACCTGTCAAACGAGATCGGCGCCTCTGGCTGGGCGTGTAATTAATAATTAATTTTTGTTTCATAAGCTACGACCACCTGCACATGTTACTTTGGTCTAGAAGGTGGAGGACGGGTTCCAAATTTCACATAGTTTTTCTTTGCGAAGGTTAAACAATTATAACAGAGACTTTTGCGTGTATATTCGCCAGCAACCGTTGAGAATCCCTCGCAGGTCAAAAGCTCAAAATTTGCTCAAGATTGGCATACCACTTTGAGAATAACGACACATAGCAAACCCAACTGTTCCTTAATTAAAGAGATATTTGCACTTTTCTCTTTATCTTTCGATCCCATCTGCCAAATTTCCACAAATGCAATCGTGCCGTTCACCTTCGAATTAGCACGCTATGCAACACCACCTGGATATGTATACGGTTTTTGTAGGCCAAATAAATTTGTATTTGCTATCGGATTTCTACAACGCCTCTCGCAGTCACAGGCGCGCCAGTTCAAAAGCCAATAGGGAAAAGAAAAGTCTTTAGAGTATGGGCTGAAACAATGGTACCCCCAGTTATGATCAAAGAGCGGCAGAGGAACTATCGTTCAAAAGCAATGTGTCAAAAGACGCATAGGCGGGGGATTGGGGGCCGTCCATAAAATGATGTCACTCAATTTTGGACGATTTTGCCCCGGTTACGTATCCTTTCAATAGTTCACTGACTTATTCTTACACGCCGCCTCAATGGCACTCTATAGTTGTATCACGTCTGTCCCTAAAACTGCGCATCCTCAAAATGAGGCTGATTCCAGGGCATCCAGGCCCATTTAAACTATTACTCCTGTACTATGCCGCATGCTGGAGAAAATAGTTGTGAGGAATTACTTCAATCCTATATGCACTTATCCTGAGAATAACTCTGCTCTTAGCGACCAATACACATTTCGACCCACTGAGTCCACTACATCTGCCCTCGTTGCTCTAACTCCTGGAATTCTAGATATGTTACAAGAAGAGCCCTATGTACGTCTTATCTCGTTGGACTTCTCCCGTGCCTTTTATACGGTTGGGTAGGAGTACCTATCTGAACAACTTGCTCAATTGCCATTACCTGATTTTCTGTATTATTGGATCTTAATTTTTATCAATCTTGCAAAACCGTTAGCATTGTACTAAATTCCATGGTCAAGTATCTGCCTTATGTTAAATAAATGCTGAATGGAAGCTGGATAGACAAAAAGAGAATGCTTAAATGGAAGTTGGATTGATGAAAACAATGCTGCTCAAATGGAAGCTGGATAGATGAAATAAAAACCGCTTCTGCCGCCCTGCGGGATTCTACTGCCGTCTTTTCTCCGAATCTCATAGTGCCCTCCGCGCGTATATATGTAGTCTATACTGGTCCTTGGCCGGAAATAATTAATTGCTAGTGCAGTGGAATAAAAATATTTTCAGTGTATAATCCGGACAGAATTCTAATCAAGGTGAAAGTTAGATTTTCTAATGTAGCATTTGTTAATGTGTCTAAATAACGAAATCGGTCAAAATTGGACAATGCTATATATTTATTTGTGATATTTTTATTCTCAGAAATTGGCGTGGGCGATAAAAGAAGCATTGGGCATGATTGGCGTTGTTTTCTACTTTCGCTGTATTTATTTCGTGCAATTCTAAGGGTAATCAGACATTTCTTCATTGTTTTGTCTGTCCGCATTGGATTTTTTTAAACAAATACTTGGATATTCAGACCGATTACTACCGGTAAAACAAACATTACAATGAAAAGTTGTGCATCATAATAATATGTCGGATTAAGTTTGATAAAAGGAAGGCAGTTGATGCGAAAGTAAGGATGTCTGACAATGTAATAGAAACACTCCTTGATTATGGTGAGTTGCATGATGATGAAGAGTTTACCCAATAGTTGAGAGGGACACCTAACCCTGTCTATGTTCACAGTGACTGTCGCAAGAAATATCAAGTTAAGTCTGAAATAGGCGCTAAGTCAATCCGGAGAGCCAAATATGTTGGTGTAATCAATCGCCATGTAATCAATATGACCGCCTCTTTCCACGATAGAGTAGAGTGCTGCTACCTATTGCCGACCTCCCATAATGCAGTTCACAGAAGTAAATAATTGCGAACACTCTGTATTTAAGAAGGTGAACTTTTATTTAGTGGGGAATATTATACACATTATGTACAGTTATATAAAATACTTAAAACACTTATTCGGTAAAGAAATAATTAATGGCTATGTCTTTATAGTCTGTATGTTATTAGTCATCAATACATCACTGACTAGTTCCCTAAGGCGGTTCACTATATTTATAGCGCTAACTATGGCAATGGTCAACTATGAGGCCACCTAACAGTTCTGTTTCTTGGCTCTTAGTAACTATTGTCTATCATTTTATCTTCATAAATGTATATTGTTTACTTGTAAGACTGTTCTGTTTAGCCGGGGTTGAGCTGGGAGTGCTTCTGAGTAGGCAAACTTGAAGGGGCGCTATATAAATTTACTGTAATAATAATGTCTATCAGTCATCCAACATTGGACCGGAACTATGTATAATTAGGATTTAATTTTGACTTTGATGTAAATTTTTTGGTTCTGACAAAAGTACAGAGTTAATTTCCCTGCACCTTCAGACCAATGTGAGCATCTTGGTGCAGCTGTGTTCAGTATTAAATTTTCTACTCATTCCAACTCTAAAAATAAAATATGGGAATATGACTAGATCACTTTTCTGCAAAGGCTTTCGCTGAGTAGTGAATCGATGCAGTCTGGCGAGAAGCTAACCGGTTTTGAGTTCTGGCGCAAGAGCCTCTGCGGTGCGTGCCATGTCGTTGCACCGATGGTGGACCAGAGTGAACTGGCTTGGCGACAGCTTAGTCGAAGGTACGGCGCCGAGCTCTGCTACACTCCGATGCTGCATGCCTCTGTCTTCATTCGAGATGCCAACTACAGAAAGGAGTCACTGGCCTCCTCTGCTGATGACCGCCCACTCATTGTACAGGTGTGATTAATGTTCTTTGAGATTTACAGACCTACCTGTGTCCCCCGTAAAGTTGACAAGTCCTTTTTTTGCTAAGCGACAAAGTTGGTTAAATTGCGTAATGGGCGCCTTACATGACTGCTGACAGTCTCTGTAATTCTCTTTAATTCGACTCCTGTAATAACTTGTCATCGTTCGTTCATATGTTTGTAATCATGCTGCTTTTTGTCAGTTTGTAATTAAACTAAAATTAGTATTATTATTGTTTGACAAGTATTTGTGGTGTTCAGCTGTATGACAGTTTGTCGTTGGAGCAATGTTTCTGTATTATCCTAAGTCTCCATTTAAGACTTTCCTGCGTGTTTCTTGATTGTGATTTAGTTTTGTGCCAACGACTCGCAGACGTTGCTGAAGGCGGCTGGTTATGTGGAGGATCTGTGTGACGCAGTTGACCTCAATCTCGGCTGCCCTCAGAGCATAGCAAAGAGAGGCCACTACGGAGCCTTTCTTCAGGATGAGTGGGAACTCCTTGCATCGATGGGTAAATCGAAATGCCTTGCTAAATTGTGTTAATGCCAGCTTTAATGCATGCCCAGGAATGTTGTATTCTGAGGCCTATGGATATATGTAAGTCACACATTTGTGTGTTTTGCCAATCTCCTAGAACAGTCTGTCAATGTGCTTAACATATGTGCTGCTGCCTTTGCTAATTCTCTTAAAACCCACTTATTTATTATTTATTCATTAAATATGTAACAAGTGCATGGTCACACTGATAGTCAGATACCAGAAGAGGATGCACTTGCATTCCCAAATCCTTGAAAGCCAGGGAAAGATAGTGAGCTTGATCTGTATTAATTGTTCTGAATTATATGTGTGCAATATCTTGTGGCATTATCAAATCTAGTTTTGGACTGGTTCCTTCCTCTGCTGTTCTCTACCTGGTTTCTGTCCTGCTTGCTTTCCTCACTCCTAGTTCTCTTTTCATAACTATGCCTCATCTATTTTTTTACCACAGCATGACCCTAGTTAAACCAAGATTAAAGTAGGATAAGCAATGTTGAACCGTGATTATCCAATATCATGCGTCTCGCTACATGTGACTATTACATTACATGTCTAAGATGAAATTATTATCTGTCGAGGTTGAGTTGTGATCCTCCAAAGTTAAACTAGGATGAACATAAGTTAAACTATGATCGACCGAGCTTAGATCATTACTCGCCAGAGTTTAACTCTCTAGGTTAGGTTAAACTATGTTGGTTTAGATTAATCTATGATCAATCGAGGTTAGATATTGAATCCTGGCTACGCTTGCTTGGCATCATCAAGTTCTAACCTCGTAGAGAAATTCTGCCAATTGCTATGGTGGCTGTTAATTATCATACAGCCCTCATATCTCAGTGCAGATACAAATTGGATTCTAACGTTGCTTACTAGCATTTCATTTAAATGTGTGTGAAAAATGAACTATGTTTACTGATTTACATTCATCATCATCATTCCTTGGGCTCATTGTCCGTGGGTGTCCAATGCAACTTCGACACAACATCTCCAAGTCTTCTGGTCTTGTGCCTTCTTTGCCCTCATGTAACTTTCTTCTTCACAACGCTCTTTGATATCGACAATCCATTCCCTTCATGACCTTCCTCTTATAGTTTTTCCATCTCTATCTCCCAACACCACAATCTTCACTATCCTATTGTCCTTCATTCTGCAAATGTGTCCAGATTTACGTTACAGTGTACATAGTAAATTGTTGGTTGTTTCTCGTTTTACAGTTGAGGCGTGCGCCAGAAAACTCCGGGTTCCAATCACGTGTAAGATTCGAGTTTTTGACGACCTGCAGAGGAGTATTCTCTACGCCCAGATGTTGGAGAAGGCAGGTGCTCAGGTGAAAACTCTATTAGTGTCTCTTATTAGAAGTTGAGGTGTAGTGGTTTCTGTGCTGGATTGCCAACTAAAGAGTTAGGGGTTTAATCTTTGCCAGGCTTGATATTTATTTGGGGTTTCTATTCCTCCTGTGCACCCTTGCCAATTCAACTAATGTGAGTACACCGACCGTATGCTGTCAGTGGGAAGATAAGACAGCGACAGTCATATGCTGAGACTAAGAAAATGAAGTTGCTAATGCTTCATGTCCATGACTGTATCGTCATGTTTTAAATTAATTGAATTAATTCATCCATAGTGCAATAATTCCTCTCAGCCATTCTGGACATAGTTTGTGAAGTTGTTTAAAGCGGTGTTTTTGTCGTTGCATCTTTAGTTATATTTAGTTGTCCACGTTTTACTTTTTAATCATCATAACTGTTGTAATTTTTATTATTTTAAAAATGTACTTGGCATTGTATTGTAACCAATGTAATGCGTGTGTGTTTGTCCAATGCAGTAAAGGCTGCTTACTTACTCAGAAATAATTTAGCTTTGACTAGATTCGAACTAGCTAGCCACTGTGCTACTCAATGCATTTGCCTAAATACGCATCTATATGCGATGGCTCAAGGTATCTCTAATGGTGGCACTCTGGTGCATTTTCAGCTGTTGACGGTTCATGGCAGAACGCGAGAACAGAAGGGGGCGCTGACCGGCCTGGCCAACTGGGATCACATCGCGGCTATTAGGTAACTGCAGTTATTTTTCGCAGTGGCGATCAATGATTTATCTAGCTCCTCTAGAAAGTTTGTTCAGATAACCAATGATATATATGCAGTCTCGTTTTCTGCACTTTTGTGGTGTTCGTTAGTGGCGTGTATTGTATACTGTATTGTAATTACAGATTATTGTAGTGCCTCGTGAGAAGTCCGGTGTTGAAATCTCTGTTAGGGCGATAATTTGGTTTGAGATTTCTGTTGCATCTGTACCCCTAGTCCATTTAGCAGGAATGAGTACACCGACCATATGCTGTTGGTGGTAGGACCTGTTCTCGTATGCCGAAGTCGCTGGCGCTTGATACCAAAGTCTACCACTGTAGGTTAAGGGACTATTGTTATGTTCTATGCCTGGAACTTCATCTTTTTATTTGATGGTTTCTTTCAACTGAATTTTTGCTTTGAACCTTTCTTCAGACGGAGTGTCAACATTCCAGTGTTTGCCAACGGAAACATTCAGTACTTTGACGATATCGAGAGGTGTCTGACGGTGACAGGAGCTGTCGGAGTCATGTCAGCAGGTGTCACTTGCTTTTTTGTCTTTTCCATAGACCCACCCTCCTCTCTGAGCATTACATATTTATTTTGAACAGAACTCAGTGTAGTTTTACCTTAGCCTAATATAGTTCCAGGTCTCCAAATTTAACCCCATCAATGGTAGATAATATTTACTATTATGTTTGAACTTCGATTGCACCGCTGTGTGTAGGCTATGAGGCTAAACGCTAGTATAGTGCAAATTTATATGCTAGGCCTACTAGCTCTATAATAACTTGCTATGTGTCTGTGGTCATATAACTAGTACCCTATTTGCATGTCAGTCATCATGTTGTGTTTAACTAAGCAGCCTTCAGATGATGAGAAATGTGATTGAAAATAGCGGTTATTTTAATATCGAATCTAAAAATGTTAAAATTTCGGAAGTTTAATGTAGACGATTTGTCATGTCGTTTGCTTTGACTTGATTTAACTTGACTTTGGTTTGGCTTGAAGCTAACAGTGATCATAATGTTGATGTATATCAAACGGACTAGATTTGTTTATTGAATTTCGCCCAGATTTCGTATGACGCTTTAAATTAACCCTGCCTTTTGGAAAATATTCAAACTAGCTGATAAATTGGAAGTAGAACGTTTTGTAGAAATTTTATTTTGCCAGTTAGAGCGTTCCGTTACTGTGCTTTCGCAACTCAAATAAAAACTTGATCTTTGGTTTATAGTTTAGATTGAGTATTTTAATCAATTGCTAACTAGTTTTAAACAAAAAGCGCTACGTAACGTTCATGTAACCCACCCCACATAACGTTTTGTAGCACCCCACCCTCGAGCGTTACATAATTGTGCAACAACTCTTTTGACTTGAGGTTCAGGGTTCAAATACCTGCTGGTTAAAAATTCTGCTCCACTTGTGCCCTCTGGTGAGCTTAGTTGTGATGATGTGGAAGAGCACTTCCTCTAACTAGCCTTAATGGCAGCCATGGGTATGCCATTAGGTCCATGTAAATCACATGTGAGTGAACTGATTATGCTACTTGTTTGATCATTTTTTTTGGAATAAATAAATGCTATCGAGAATCTTTTTACTTTAATTGTTTTGACATCTTGAGTATATTTCGTTCTGAAAAACCATCGATCGATACATGCTGCATCGTGAAAACCGTTCAGTTGAAGTCATTCATTAGATCTCAAAATGGTTCCTGAAAACCGCACCTCAAAATGGTGTATGAAAATGAAGACTGAGTTTTAGGGCACCATTTTTCAGGTGCCATTTCTCAGGCATAATTTTTCAGACTTCAATTTTCAGACACCATTTTCAGGGGCAATTTAGGCACCATCTTTAGCTGCCATTTACAGGTACCATTTTGAGATCTAATAGATGACTTCTACTCTGCGGTTTTCACGATGCATTGGTTGATATCTTTTCTAACAACACATGCTTCATAATCTTCATCTGCTGTGATTCTTTCTCGAATCCTATACGGCGCGTGATGAAGACTCTTGTCTTCTGTTTCCAGAGGGAAATCTCCATAACCCCGCCTTGTTTTCCGGAGAGGAGCCGCCTGCCTGGCGGATGGCGGAGGAGTACCTGGAACTCGTCAGAATCCATCCATGTCCGATGTCCTACGTCCGAGGACACCTCTTCAAACTCCTTCACCATATGTGAGTAAACTACTCGATGCTTTCCTCTTTCCATCCAACCCTAGTCGTCGCATTCAGCAACCCACAGAAACCTGTTGGTCCAACTCTTCCACGCGGACTGTGGACACGGCACGTCTTGCTTTCTCGTGGTTCAATGGACCATTGGCGCAGAGCAGTTTGCTGCTGATTTTAACTGCCCACATTCTTAAGACTTTTCAATTCTTGTTGGTCTATTCGCACTTGGATTAGGTTGCACTGGAAAAGGTGCTATAGAAATATGTAAATACAATAAAACTATTTCGTTACAGACAGCTGAAGACATTTTCAAGGCATCTTAATATGCATCTGTTGAGATCTGTTCAATTGCAGTTTTTGTGCCGCTCTGAGGTTCGTAGCGGAAAGGCTGTTTTCTACGAATATAGCCAGGTGAGAGACTGTTCTAGATTTTGTTAAGTAATTTTCGATCTGTTTGATTGTGTGAGAACAGGCTTCTGAGGCATATGCGGTTTCGAGACGAGCTCGGTTGTTGCAAGGATCTCATGGAAGCTGCGAAGGTTGTGGATGATCTCAAGGAAGCATCACGTGTGAGTTCATCATCTGCGGCTCTGTCTGTTTATCTCTCTGTCTGTTTATCTCTCTGTCTGTTTATCTCTCTGTCTGTTTATCTCTCTGTCTGTTTATCTCTCTGTCTGTTTATCTCTCTGTCTGTTTATCTCTCTGTCTGTTTATCTCTCTGTCTGTTTATCTCTCTGTCTGTTTATCTCTCTGTCTGTTTATCTCTCTGTCTGTTTATCTCTCTGTCTGTTTATCTCTCTGTCTGTTTATCTCTCTGTCTGTTTATCTCTCTGTCTGTTTATCTCTCTGTCTGTTTATCTCTCTGTCTGTTTATCTCTCTGTCTGTTTATCTCTCTGTCTGTTTATCTCTCTGTCTGTTTATCTCTCTGTCTGTTTGCTTGTCAGCGTGAGGCTGTCTGTTTGGGGTTTGTCTGTATGAGTCTGTTTATACGAGGCTATGTTTGAGTTTTTCTGTTTATCAATCTGTGTGATGTCTGGATCTGCCTGTATGTGTGAATGTGTGGGGGTTTTCTGCCCTTCTAAGTCTTTCTCTATCTGTCTCTTCCTCTGCCTGATGACGTCTGTCAGTTTCCTTCTGTTTCGAGACAGGAAATGTTGTGTAATATGCAGCAGAACTCAAGGAATCTTCACATGGATTAAACGCCGGTCTGTCTGTGTGTGTGTCCGTCTGTATATATGTGTGTGTCTGTCTTTCTGTCTGTTGTCTTTCTGTCTCTCTACAAGAATCAGTTGTGTATTTTGGTTCTAGCACAAAAAAGGACAGTATAATATGAAACATAATTGTCATAATTCATTTGCCATTAATCTTCTAGGTTCACTGCTCACTAATTGAGTCAATTATCGTACTGATTTCTGATTACACATCTACCCCATCAGACGTTTGGGGAGCCCCTCTGTATAAGGAGCCTAGCTCTGAGTCATTGTTGGTGAGAAGTCAATCAAGGAAGATATACAGAGCTATTATAGAGTTAATTTCAGAAGTAATGCAGCAGTTCTGTGGCAATTTCTGTTAAAACATCTCTATTACTTTACCTGTAGAAGCACTGAGTTAGTTTCAAGAGTACATTACATGTCTTTGTTGATTCTGTTTGGTTCAGTTGGATATAGAGGCGTACGAGAAAGATCCTGTGAATTACAACTTAGGAAATCTACCGAAGCCATACTGGATCTGCCAGCCATACGTCCGGCCAGAGTAAGCCTTGCCTTTGGATTTGAATTCTTCGTTAAATATCGATGATAAATGCACTCATTGTGAGGATCTTAGTTAGTGAACAGTTTTTGATGTAACATAAGGGGCTGTGGTCTCATAATCGTTTCTTCCACTTCTGCATCACGTCACCCGGTCGAATGATGACCCTTTGACCTAGTGTCATTCGATAGTGCTGGGCAATAATGAGTGAAGAACTTGTTCAAGGTATACACGTAGGCGGAAATAATTATTGCATCACCCTGTGATAAAGGCTAGAGGTGGTACAATGAAATATTAGGACATCAAAAATAGAAACAATGAATTTTTCTTATTTTCTTCCTTGTATCGACCAACAGACATTCCTGAAGATATGTAAATGACATGACTGATTGTGTGCTTGTTTACAAAATAATCTGGGCAACATTAAAAAAAAACTGACTTAAAATGTATTAAACCGATCTTAACCTTTTTGCAGGGTTATGCAATAATAATTAGCAGCGGCGTTGCATAAAGCAAAATACGCAATTGCATAACAAAAGAAACATAAAAGATCGGTTTTTAACGAAATTATGGTACATCTTTCAATATGTTTTAAATGGGCATCATGGGCGGAACATGCGTATTGCCGCTATTGCGTACCAAATTTTCAGGGCCAGTGCCACCACTAATCATAATTTCCACCACTGTATGCACGTTTAGTACAGTTGTTTGTGTCTGAGCATTTGTGGGTGAAGATCTTGTTCAAGGTCTCTAGACAGTGACTCTCTCAGAGGAGTCAGATCGAACCTGTACTCTGGTAAGACATGCACTTCAATTCTCAGTTGCTGTGTAGCATAACTTATGTTATAATAATGTTCAACTGTGATTTCTAGCGCTAGTCAGCCGCCTTCTGAAGACCAGATCCGACTTCGGGAGAGCATCAAGCGACCGCTCGAGTTGCTCAACGGTTTTGCTGATCAGTTGTTGTCACGAAACAAGTTGAAGAAGCTACGTCGCAACAGCAGAAAGAACTTTGACGCCAAACCAGACAAGTTTGAGAAGTGCGCATGCGGCAATCCTAAGGTATAGAACACTATAGAGTTTTTCCAAATGCATGATTCTAATATAATGACTTCTGTGGCTAGACTAATCTTGATCAATCGGCCTTTTTATTGTTCCCAGAATATAGATTATAGGGTTGTGGTCGAGAGTATTCACTGATTGTGTTACTGTGTGGGTCCCATGAGCTGGAACAGCCTCCCCTTTCCTCTTCAGGATGACTCGAGCTGCTTTCTCTTCCCCCTGCTGCCTTCCGGAGGCGCCTGAAGACTTTCCTGTACTCCGTTTAGCTACTGTATGTGTTGAGTCGTGAGTGCCTCTGATATAGTTCCTGCTTAAATCATATTCTGTCGGGTGGTGCTATATGAGTTTTCCATTACATTTGCAATTTTTAATTTCGACTATCAGGTGACTTATTTTGCCTATTAAGTAGTTGAGGGATATTAAGGATTTGTAGTGCACTATATCAATTTGCAGTGTTTTAAGATATTGGGGATATTCCAATATCAACTAGTACCACTCATCTTTGTAATGTAAACAGCCTATTCGACAGGAATAATTGGAGGCCCATGTGTATTAATTTTACACTATGTTAAGTAAGTTTAGATTAGATAATTATGTATGCTAAATATAGTGTATGTAGAATTGTAGCGGTGGGTAACACGAATATGTGAATGAATGCTCTGAATAAAAGAACGAATGAATTAATGTTGCACTTGAGAAGAGTGTTATTTCTGAGAATCAGATGATGTTGCTACATAAATAGTTTTATTGTCAGGGTCTGCGCTGTGTCTTTGATCTCTGCCGGTCGTGCTGTCGATGTCGAGCATATCGGAATTGCATCAGCTGTCCAGGTAAGATTAGTTCGACCGCATCCATCCATGTCCAGTGGTTCCTGCAAGTCAATGGTGAAACATAAATGTTGAGGCCTTCCAATAGCATATGGCTTCTTACCTTTTCAGTCTTCATTGAATTGTTCATGTGAGAGCTTTCTCCACCGCTCGCCCATTTGAAATATGCGTCGTGAGGGTAGTTTAGGGTTAGTGTTAATGTAGTTTTCAGACATATGCGAAGATCTTTTGGCGCGTTTTTATGCCAAACTTTCGGCCGCAGAAGCTTCATGCTTTTATAACCAGCTACACCAATCCTCTTTCGGGTGGGACCTACCCGCAAGGCACGAGGGCATCAGATTTATTTAGAAGGGCGACCTGAGCTAGCCCTGTCACGTGATATGACCCACATAACACCCTACTAGCACTGTCGCTGTTGGCCCGCGACTGCTTATTCGTCAGGATGATTTACCTGCTTATATCGCATCTGTATATATTCAGAGGTCGTTCCACTATTCGCCACCTGCGGACGCAGCTCTGCCACACAGAACAATCGAGCTAAGCGTAGGCCTGCTAATCGAGCAATCGCGATAAATCGATTAATCGAGTTTTATTTTGACAATCGATTAGTAAAACTTGATTAATCGATTAGTTTGCCCAAGCCTATTGATGACATGGTCTAATTGTTCTTGGTCAAATCTGTTTATACATGGCACTTTGCATATTTTGAAATTACAGTAAGCTGTTTATTGTTATTTCAAAATATGCAAGGCACCTTATATACACCAAGTGCACTTAGCTTATAAATGGCGCTTTACAGGTTTTCCTTGTTAAAATTTTTTCCATTTCTGCTTTCTTCTTTTGGTAACTGTTCTCTGCATACAGATGTGGCTTCTTTATTTTTATGAATCTCTTTTACCTAGTAATATTATTAATAATTTACTACTTAATAATTGATTTTTGAGACAATTGTTTATTTTAATGACTCTTTTCTGTGTTGTGATAATAATAATATACTGAATAATTTCTGAACTCGGCTTGTTGAGGCTTAAATATTTATTATTTAGTTTAATAACTCTGTTCTACCTAATTATTTTAATAGTAATTTTCACATAAATAATTTATTTTGGAGGCATAGTTGTTTTTCATTTATTCTTGTAGCTCTTGAATAATTTATTTTTGAGGCACAGTTATTTCTGATTTATTTTTATAGCACCTATAACAATGATGTAGATATGATATGTGATCGATTATGACTTTGCAGGTCATAAGCTTCGAATGAAACCAAAAGCAGAGGAGAAAACAGAAGAGGAGACAAATTCCATGGACAATTCCTCGACTCTTACGAATAGCACAATCGTCGAACCGAATAAGAACATAAATACGAAGACAAATTAGACTGATTCGCCATCCTAGGACCAAACATTCTTAGCTATTTTGTTCTGAACATTGACCCAACTTATTCTTTCCACAGAAAACCCTATCAGTTGATCACAGTGTGATTTAAACCAATGTCTAGAAAGAATTGTCGATTGTAACAGACCACAATCAATGTGGCCCATCGTCAGACATAACTAGCCCTTTAAATTTGGTGGGAAAAGTGCCTGGCCACAAATTAAATGGAGTGAGTGAGCAAGAACTGCAGAAAATTCACAAGTTATGACCAGCGCAGCCCTCATGGTAACTTAGCGCCCTAGGCAGTCGTCAATAAGAGTGCCCCAAGCTCCATTGCATGAACAGTAAAATGTGAGATATATATGGGGTCAGGACCATACCGCACAGGCACATATTTTATATATTTATCATTTATGATTATATCACTTATTTAAAAAAACAAGTAGCTGAAAAAAGTGCTTAATTTCCAAAAACACTTAAAGCCAACTCTTTATAAGATTTTTTCCATGAATTTTTTTCTTGCAAAATCATAATGTCGTCAAACTGTTTCTCTCATAATATCTTATTTAATACAGAGAAAGCTAAGTGAACCTAACGTTTCTTGACCAATTGTGGTTGTCTGCTCGATTTTATTTATTATTTTCAGCTGAAAAAATGAATGCTCACTAGAGCAATTAGTTATCATTAGCGTTAAAAACATACGCAGCACAATAGTAACATTTAGAAACACTTTCAATGCCAAAAAAACCAAAAGTGATGTAGGGTGATATAAGTTTGTTCAACGTTTTAAAAATGCGTTTTCTCACTAAAAGCTTCATATTTTTTCTGATATTTTGTCAGTGCATACACAAGTCAAATGAATGATATTGGTAAAAATTTGGATTTGATCCGGTCCGTGGTTACCATTATATATTAAAAAAATTGAAGAGGACCAGTTTTCTGGAAAAAAAACTGCCATGCAATACATTTTGTTCACCATATTATTACTGTAAGCAAAGTATTTGGTCTAGTAGACCATTACACAGTATTGTTGCCTAAGTTTTGTTAGCGTACAGTAATTATTTCGTTCTGTTTAATGACCACCGACTCTATGTATACAGCATAGACTGAATCAGAGATTCAAGTAACACTGAGACTTCTATCGATCTCCACGCACCTTGGAGGCGATCAACGTACTTTGTCTCAGGATCTTTATAAACGGTGAGGAACAAAATACTTCAGCGCCCCCAGCCCCATAGTTCTCAATAGGAGAGATATCCGGAAATTTTTGGTGGCTAATCCTTGGGCTTTATTCGTGACTGACGGGGGTTTGTAGTTTAGCAATTACGTCGTCATAGCTGATGTATGATATCCTGCTGAAGTACTCCCAAGATCATTGTCAAAAATCACTTTCGTCGGATAACGCTACCTCTGTCTCTTGAACACTGGCTTATTGTACTGCTCGAGAATGTTTGTAATGTAGTACTGCGAGTTGAGTCCGGTATAATTTGGCTTAAAGTGAAGATTTGTGAGACCTCAGCCCGTCATCCCACCCCACACCATCACTGACGGACAAAGCAGTCAACACTTCATCCTGGGTGCTGGGAACAGTGTTGGGCACGAGACCAAAACCTCGAGACCAAGATCGAGAGGTCCAAGAGAGTTGAAGAGACCAAGACCGGGTGGGCCAAGACCAAGAACGAGATGTTCCTATTTTACTCAGCGCTCGTGAATAAGCTGGTGCCCTGCGCTTAGCTTTAAATTGGCGCTTTAGAAATTTGGAGATTACAAATTAAGCGGCGTGAATATTATAATGGTGGCGTCATATCCAGCAAATTCTTTACATCGATCTAGCTTCCATTTAAGCATAATTATTATCATCAATCCAGTTTCTACTTACAAAATACATGATATAATGAAGGAAATAATTAAATACGCTAAAATAAACCACAAGCACACGAGGTAAAAAAAAATACGCTAAAATACAATTTTACAGAAACTGGCTTACAGGTATCTAGGTCGTGTCTAAATATAAAATCCTTGATTTGCATGCTTCTAGGTCAGGTCACGTGTCTAGCAGTTGGCGACGAACGGTGGTGTTTAATTGAGCGTTTGCATTCGTTTTTCCCCAATTTCCACAAAAATCATGGCTCTGAACAAGCTGAGCATTGATAAAGTGGACGTTAAAGACAAAAGGGTTTTGATTCGGTAAATAATCTGTATTAATTATTTTTATTGTCAACTTAAATTTTTGGCGATTGTTGCACTTGAAGAAATTGTATGTGGTCGTGACGGAACTGAACACCCTGGAGGCGATTACGTTATGGAAACAGCCCTTATCGGGGATTAGTCGTTTGCGACTAGGAAGCTTTTAAAAATCAGAATTTATAAAATACCCTTAGTATAAAACGCGCCACGAGTGGCGATGGTGTTGCGTGCGTTGTAATGTCAAGGTCAATTGAAGGTTGTTCTGTTGGACGGACGTGTGCCATGCGTGTCTGAAGAGTGAAAATGATTAAGCCTTATTCATTTATATCAATTGCAGAATCAACTCATAATAAGCTTACATCTATAGCAACGTCATTGCAATTGAGACGTTTTGTGGTGTTGTGTGCTTTTTCTTTTGCCGACATAGGCCTACTCGTTCATATCGTACCCTGTTTTTGCTGGGTTGGTTTTCACTTATTGATTATGTGTGACGTTACTGTTGCCTTTCTACATATGCATTTACCTTATTTACTTGAAAGCAAAATGTACTGTCATTATTTTTGATTGAGTTTGTAATGCATGCACAGTCATGCCAAAATGTGAGTCTGAGGTGCAAATATTCAGTCACCAGGAGAAGATGCAATTTGATGCAATTGCCTTGGTACTTTCAAATTGCTTGTTTAATATATATTGTGCTGGTTAGCTAGACTTCAATAAGCCGAACAGTTTTAATTTAATGTTTGATATTTGTAATTGCATTGCTGGCAATGCTTTATTTGGTTACCTGGGTTACTTCCAGCATGGAAAGGTCAAGGTCAACATCTGTTGTCTGGTTAGATGCTGTCAGTTTATAGGTAACTTTAGACAAACTGCATTGGTTTCCACCATCGCTTCAGGTATAACCTCGTCGTTGAGAAGACTCTCAGAATAGTGTGTCATTCAAGTTGTGTCATTTAACTTTTCTGGTGCTAGAGTGCTATAGCTGGATTTACTATTTGTGACATGCCATTGCCGCTGTTCAGGATTGATTTCAATGTTTGTAAGTAGGGTATGATTTTGTATGAAGAAAATAATACTCCACTTTTGCGGTTTAAACTATCTGCCATGAAAGATGCATTTTATCTGTGTGTTTTGCTCTCGTCTGTGGCTTTTCAGTCACTTACATTGTGATTATAAGGAATACTATACTGTGATTGTTTACAAATTATAAACTGTTAGAGACTCTCAGAGGTTTTGATAAAGCCCAAATGCTTTCTTCTGTTACTTGTGCAAATTATTAGCTGCTTTGTTTTCTTGGTTATCATGTGTTTGCTGTTGGTTACAGAGTAGATTTCAATGTTCCCATGAAAGATGGAAAGATAACAAATACTCAGAGGTTTGTAGAAAACTTTTGTACAATTTTGTTTCCAAGTACAGACTTTATGTTGATTCATTAAAAAGAGCCTTCTGTGTACGTGATGATTGAAAAATTCTTTTTGACGAGTGTTCACCTTTTTACGCTCTGAGTGCAGATTTAACCCTTCCTGGAATGGTTACATACTGTGTAGGGACCTTTAACAATAACCTTGTTGTGTTGCAGGAGTTCGATGAGAATGGTGCAGAAAGTTTAGATTGTGTTTGGTTTCATTATTAGATGTGTCTTTTAACCACCTTCTTAATCTCACTTGTAAGATGTGCTTATTTAAAAACGTGGGAAGCTATCAGAGTAATTGCTGTAATATGTTTAGTATCTGGATTGTTATACAGTGGCATTAGTAATAACATTTTGTTTTGTTTGTAGAATTGTGGCTGCTCTGCCGACTGTGAATTATGCTTTGGAGCATGGCGCAAAGTCAGTGGTCCTCATGAGCCACTTGGGTCGTCCTGATGGCAAGAAGGTCGATAAGTATTCTCTGAAGCCAGTTGCAGATGAGCTGAACAAACTGCTTGGGAAGTAAGTCTCCTTCAGATAATCTGTTGCTCATAATGTAATGTATTGTATTTGTCTAATTGATTAGTATACTGCATTAATCACTGCATGAAAACAACAAATTGCTTGGAAAGTAAAATTGCTTAACTGTTCAGTATATTCTAGAGCATTCTATTTGTGGATATGTTATTAGTAAGTACTTTAAGTGATCCTAGCTATTGAGATCTAGATCCCTTCAGGGCCCCAAATATTAATCTGTCAATAGTGGTTTTTATAAGATCTTGTAGAGATTCGTTTACTGTGCTTTCAATTGGTAGTCTTAGGTTAGTATGCTGTGCTTGCTGCTCATAGAGAATTGATTTGAGTTTGGTTATAATTGTTTAGTTGTCACCCTCCTTCATATGCCAAGCTTAGAAACTGACGTTGACATTTTATCTCCAAGTCTTCCTCTTTTAACTGTGCTGCCCGCTATAGTCTTGGGTCTGTCATTGTGTCTGTATGTTGTCATTGTGGATGGTTGGGTGGTTAATAAGTGTTTCTTCTTCTTCTGTGCATAGGAATGTGATTTTTCTGAATGACTCTGTTGGGGCTGAAGTGGAGGCAGCATGTGCCAATCCAGCTCATGGGTCCATCATTCTCTTGGAAAATCTACGGTTTCATATTGAGGAGGAGGGAAAAGTTACGGCTGCTGATGGCTCAAAGGTATAATAAATATAGGGAGGCTATAAAAATCTCTTTCAGTATCAGTTCATATGTGCTGTTTAGTTTCATTGAAGTTAAATGGCCGTCCACTTGCTGTGACTGCATATCTCTGAACCGCATCCTAATTCTCCTGCAATCTTGCGAATTATGAAGATGGTATCTTTTGTGAATTCTGAGTTAAGATGGTCTTATATTCTTGATTGTTGCAGTGTTGGATGAAGATGATGATTTGTTATTTGCCCATTGGTTTTAATGCTACCAGGGTCCTTGGGGTGAGATGAGTAAAGTGGTTTTCCATTGCCTTCCTCACGGACAGTTATGGATTAGCAATATGTCCTGGGTTGCTGTGCAGTGTCTTGAGGTAGATTCACACCTGTAACCCTTTGTTGCAAGGCACAGCAGATGCTGCTGCACTCTACATCCCACTGTTTAGGAACTTACGAGAATTATGTTAGTGTGAGACTTGATTTTGAAAGCAGTTATTTCTATTCCGCTGGACAATAGTACCATGTACGATTCAGAGATATTAAATTAGTTTTGGGTGTGGTTATTTTAGAGAGGAGGAAGTGAAGAGTACAAGATAAGGATTAGATCACTTGAAAATCGTAGATGACTAGGCACGTTGAAGTAGATATCGTATGTGCATGCACGTATCTGTAGGCAACTGTCGGGTCTCGAGACGATATGCTGATGCGAGTGTTCATCTTGTATTGGTTTAGGTGAAGGCAGATCCAAAGAAAGTGGATGAGTTCAGGGCCTCGCTGTCTAAACTTGGTGATGTTTATGTTAACGATGCTTTTGGTACAGCACACCGAGCACACAGGTACATGATGTATTTCTACATCACGACTAATGTGTTGAGCCTGTAGCACGGTGTTAGTAGCTCTGATCACATATTTATATAGTGCCTCTTCAATAGTGTTATGATATTTTAATATTTGATGATAATTACTAATATTAGCAAAAACATTTTACAAAATGATTTTGGCATGGTTGGACAAATTCATGGCATATATATGAGCTGTACAGGTATTTTGTCAAGACTATTGAAGAGTCTTGCTGAAGCATGCATTTATAACCTACATAGTCTTATATAAATCATGAGTAAATTAATTATTTTTTATTTCTTGGTGTATATATATATACATACATATATATATATATATATATGGAATGTCCCACCGCATTACAAATGTGAATTTTGTAATGCCAAAGTCCATTTCAATCGACTAACATATGATAAAATGGCGAGCATTAGTTAAACAATTTTTCGGTTGTCAAATGATTTCATGAGTTTTACCTGTATAGCATCTGAGGAATGAAGTTCTTATAAATTGCTTGAAAAAAAAATCAATAAATGAGCTTGATAATCCATTTGTGGGCTTGTAGGTGACCAATTCAAAGTACGATGCAAGCATTGAATGATTCTTTGCACCTTTGGCATTCACGAGACAAATTATTGCTTTGAATGTTCATCGTGTATATTTCTCAGACAAATCTTCTGCTTGTATATTTTACTAGTTCAATGGTTGGTTGTCAGCTGCCACAAAGGGCTTCTGGCTTCCTGTTGAAAAAGGAATTGGCATACTTTGCAAAGGCACTGGAAAATCCAGATCGACCATTTCTGGCCATCATGGGAGGGTAAGTTTTACTGATTTAAATCGTCAATGCGCTTGCTGTCTTTTATAGTTGCTGAAAGGAGAATGTGAGGTTAAGACATTTATTTAAACGGTTATCTACATGGGCTTCCTTTAAAGAATTAACTATGAAGCATAATTACTTATGTAACCAAATTATGTACATGACTGTGTTGTACCTTGTCTTATGTAGCACTTACACTATTACATTTTGATTAATTACTGTTTTCTTCTGTTCAGTGCTAAAGTTGCTGACAAAATCCAGTTGATTGAGAATCTTCTAGAGAAGGTGAATGAGATGATCATTGGAGGTGGAATGGCCTTCACCTTCCTTAAAGTTCTGCACAACATGGAGGTTTGTAGATAAGGACTTTTCCTATCATTAATTGTAATCATTTCTGCTGCAGTAATTCACTTGTGGAAGTTTAACAATCAATCAATCACTATTTAATCAGGAGATCTAATGCAATTAGTAACATATTTCTATCAGGAGAAAGTTCAATTTATGCCAGTCAAAAATAATTTATGCCCATCGAAATGGCTCAGGGTATATATTTTGTATTTGAGCATGGGATAAGCTACAAAAGACATGGCTTTGGTCCTTGCAGATGGCCCTAAACTAACAAGTTTCAGCAGCCTTTGCATATTCTCCCACTGCAGAGGGGGAGGATTTCCCCTCATTCATCAGGCAGGTGGTTCACCGTATCAATTTATTTTGTGCCCATATGCCCGCCGTGACAGGAGGCATACGTAGGATGAGCAATATAGTTTGCTTGGGTCATTTTAGGAAGTGCCATGGCTGTGGAATTTAACTCTGCTGAGGGCAAGCCCAAGACGACGACCATAGCGAGGTATGGGGACATATGTGACTTGTCAGCACGAAACCTGTCACTTGTATAAAAAATATTTTTTCCTGTTTTTTGCACCATCCTGAAGCTGCTAGATTTACCTTTCCAAAACCGTTTTCAGCTAGTTTATGCCTTGCATACAGCCAAAGTTATAGAATTTCCAATGTGACCGTTTACATAAAGTGCTATTCGAGAAAACTGCGTGCAAAGTTTAGCCATATTATTTTTTTAATCTCCTTAGCAACGGCTATTGTTTTTGAACCGATTTTACTGAAATTTGGCACCATTGCAGCTGCAGGTATAGCAAATGCACTGTCAAAATTTGGTGTAGATATCTCAAGTAGGAACAAAGTTATTCCAGTTCACCAACGAGAAATCATTGAAACTAAATGTCAGTTTTATTACAAAAGTCTCAAATTCTGAGAGAGGTTAAGCAGCTATTACCTGCAAAGGAATTAAATACTGCAATACAGTAAAGGATAAAATTAACATCCAAATAATAAAAACACAAAAATAAAATAACAGTTCATTCCAGTCACACTATGTATTCAGCGTCAACTGGCAAAGTCACGGGTCTTCCACCACCACGACTAATAATAGAAGCCCTGCATTCAAAACAAACAGCAATTTATAAGACTTATTAACCGGTAGACTGAAATTATGATATCGAGAAGAATCCTGATAAAAAATAAATTGAAATTACAATGCAATAGTTATTTCACCTCATAAAGCAAATCAATAGTTAATAAACTTAACATAGCACAATAAGGTGAACAATAGATGAGGCAGTGCAAGAGACGAAATTACACAACTTGAAAACAGTTATGCCTGAATATTTAAAAAGTCAACCGAGGCAGTTACCGCATTAATGCTTTAAACAAACAATTATGCTGGAAGACTTATAAACACGAGCTCAGTGAGAAGCAGGTTTAAGCCTAATAGCAATTGCCTGAATACTTTAAAAGACGTCTCAATTAGAACAGCGTTTAAACTTAACAATTATGCCTATAGACAAGGATCCTGTGAAGCACTAAAGCATTAAAAAATAATCGAGGCCTGCCTGAACACGGCGGCATTCTAGTAGTCAACCGTATTGGCATCCATTATGATCTCGCTAAATGTTTTACCATCGTGGTCATCTGAATTATTGTTGATGGCTCTTAACATAACCACTGTCATTGCATTCGTGGTTAAACATAATCTTGCAACAATTCATGCACATTTAGCATTTATCAAATTTGCAAAAATATCCTCCATTCCCAGAGTCAATAATGTATGAATCAATACACTAGAATGCATTTTGTATGATTGCGCTGTATAAAGAGACTGGGTCAAGCTACTGCGCATGCACGAAGCTAACCTCAAAACTATTGGCCAACCGCAGTGCAAGATTATGTCACGTGATTAAATCACGTGCCCGGTTGCTAAGCTAGTAACGGTTATTGTTTGCAATAGGTGTCCTCGTTCTGGTCAATCTGTAGGCATAATAAATATTCGAAGGTCATAAGTTATTAATAGAATGGAAAAAGGAGATATTCTACTGCAAAACGAGACCAGGCAGGCGGAAAATCTCGACCCATAACCTGATTAAATATGACGACAAGGATAGTGAAATCTGAATCTAAATTATGATTTTCCGTCTCGCAACATTATAGGGCTTTTGGTCAAATGCTTTTTTGAAACATTTATGACAGTCTAAACAAAAGTTTTATATATTATTTGTATTAAATATATATTTTTGTAATCGTTTTCGCATTAATATCAATTACGAACGGTTTGAGGTTTCCCTTCATTTTTGGTCATTTTAAGCCTGATTGCATCAAGCGACTGCTTTGGTAAAAATTTTCAACATATGGAGTTTCAAACTGGAAGTCTGGTATCGTACCATCCATTCAACAGCGATCGTGTCTATTTGTTGAATCCAATGCATTAATGGTGTCTTTGTTTTTCTGAGATCTGCTTTGCAGTTTTTATCTCGTTTTCTTTGCAAACAGATCGGAACATCGCTGTTCGATGAACAGGGTTCACACATCGTGCAGAAGCTGGTTGACAAAGCGAAGGCTAAGGGAGTGACAATTCATCTGCCGGTTGATTTCGTAACTGGAGATAAGTTCGCTGAAAACGCAGCTGTTGGTCATGCAACTGTTGAGAGCGGAATTCCTGCTGGTCACTTGGCAAGTACAATTGCTACTATACTTATGTATACTAGTATAGTATACTTAGTATTAGTGCTGGTTTTTCTATTGGTATCAGTTCAATATTTGGCATTTTCATATAAAAAATCTGGCTGCTTTACTGTTGTTGTCTGTGGGAAATATGAGTTAAATGTCTAGACACAAAAATTGGAAACTTGTGCTTGGATTGCTGTATGATTTGACAATGCCTTCAGGACTCATTACTTTTATTATTTTGCATGTAGTAAGTGTCACTAGCTAACAGCCATGCATCAATGGAATGGCATTGAGCTTTTGTCAATGAAGGGCTTGCTCAAGGTCCCTGCACAGCAACTGACTCGGTAGCGCTCGCCTGTACTCCGTACCAGGCAAGCGCTCTGACAGCTATCTACTTGCTTTACATCAATGCCTTTTTCTTGCAGGGTCTTGATGTTGGCCCAAAGACAACTGCTATATTTCAAGAGGCTGTGCTGAGAGCAAAGACCATAGTTTGGAACGGGTAGGTATTTTGAAGCTTTGTAACTGAAAATGGTCTAGAGTAGGTCTAGAATAGACTTTGCTAGCTTGTTTAGAATATGCAGAAGACTGGTATCATATGTCTTGGAACATGCTTAATTATTCATGTCATAGAAATTTGCATTTGAGTCACGCACTGTACTGGCAAGTCCAGAATGGTTCATTTTCATGCTGTATTGTATCGTATCTAGACATTTAAAAAGCACCTTGCACAGAATAACTGTTAATTCAGAGACAGTGTTCAGTTTCTGGTTTAATTGAAAGGACTTCTGACATAGGTTGCACGTTCTTCTCAGGCATATAGACAGATTGTTTTGTTTCTGTGCAGGCCTCCAGGTGTGTTTGAATTTGAGCACTTTGCACAGGGAACAAAGGGTTTGATGGAAGCAGTTGTAAAGGCCACTGCTGCTGGAACAACCACAATCATTGGTATGTTTGCAAGTTTACAATTCGCCCTTAATGATTTGAACTGCTTGTATCCTTAGCTACTGGATTACTTGACAGATTTAGAAAAGGTTGCATACTGCATATAACTCAAATGAACAATTGGATTGAGAACAAAGTGGCATGGGAGAGGAACAGCGTCAAGAGGGGTCAAGGGCAGAAAAAGGGGAAACATAGAGGAGCAGGGTAACTTGCTCAGTAGGGACATTTCCAAACTAGCATGCAAGTACTGTGCACAGAATTGGGCAGAGTTGTTTTGACGTATTTGTAATTTGTGTAGCCTATGTATTTTGAGGTAAAGTGTTGACTGACATTCTGTGGCTGTAAGCAAAATCCACTCAACATTGTTTGTGTGATTCACTCTATTCTGCTAATCAGTTTATTATATTTCTTTAATTATAAACACACTGAGAGCGCCTCTGATTAGGTTGTTGGTTAATTATAAACACACTGAGAGCACCTCTGATAAGGTTGTACTGGGATAGACGCTATAGAAATATGTAACTACAATACAATACACTGATGACATTAAATTATTGTTTCTTTACCAGGTGGTGGTGATACTGCCACTTGCTGTGCCAAGTATAATACGGAAGACAAAGTGAGCCATGTCAGTACTGGTGGTGGTGCAAGTCTCGAGTTACTTGAAGGTATGTTGTCTCTTTGGTGATTTCCACAATTTAATTATAAATTCAATCTGTTGTCTTTTGTAACACCATTATCAGAATGCTGCTCACTGCCTCATTTGTTGTATGCATCAAATGATACCACAATCAAAATTGATTGATAATCTTTTGGAACAGTTTAATTATTATTTGGTAGGTTGGTAAAACCATAAATCAGGGCTATGGTCATTAAACAAATTAAAACAGGTTAGTTGTAGTCTTTAGGCCATTGTTTATGAATGTATAGGCCTACACTTTTAAAAACCCTTTCAGCTTCAGAGAGGCTGTGTTATTTAAAGCTTTCTGTTATAATTTATTCTCTGAAATTGGTCTTTTTCTCTGTATCTTCTATTTTGTCATTTATTTAATGTGCATTGATTGTCTAATTTAACTTTCTTTCTATCAAGTACTTGTCAATGTTTAACTTTTATGCTTGGTTATTTGTATTTGTTTTCATTCAGGTTTCTCAATTTCTTGTTTTAGGAAAGGTTCTGCCGGGAGTGGCTGCTCTGTCCGAAGCATAAAATTCCAGCCTCGGACAAGATTATTTGCAAATATCTCTCAAATTTATATTTAGCCGAGTGTCAGGTCGTAGCTTTTTAGATGTGTTCCCTGTAAAGCCACATTGACTTTAAGCAATTGGTTCTGCTGGCAAAGGCTTGTAAAGTTTCCAGTTAGGGGTTTTGATTGTGTGAGTCAGTTCTCTATGAGATTTAAGTTTTGTTAGTCCATCATGGCATGTTACTAACTAATTTTAATTAGCCTGCTGTGACATGTGAAAACCAATTGACCCAATTAGGTATTGATAACTCATGTTATCATGAGTGTAACCTTAATGATTTTTAGTTCATCCAATCAAGATGACATTCCTGTGATTTACAAAAGATGTCTATAGAGTTCTTTGACAAAAAGTAGACTCCAAACCACCAACACATTATTTACTGTTTAATTTTCAATCATGAAATAATAATTATTATGCTTCTAAGATTACTTTTACCATCAGATGATGTGCATTTATGTATTGGGATATTTCTATGGCCCATGATACTGTGAGATGGCTACTGGATTGTTTGCATCTACCAAATAATATATATTGTAGTTTTTTTCAGCCCGTTAACTATTTTCCAATAAATGCTGATATTCAGATACATACCACAGTTTTTGTTCCTTGACCGTCAGTATGTGATCCATGTCCTAAGAAATAAATCATTCTCCTTCTGATGTTCTGTTATTTTTTACCATAAATTTGGTTCCAAATACAAACTTTTGCATCAACTTCAAGTGACTGGGTGTCTAGGTACCCATTACGCCCAGTCACAACTGGGATAGACTTCTCGCTAGCATCATCACTCAAAATCTTTATAAAAAAACACGAAAACCATGCTAGCACACTATATACAATAAATGTTAGTTCTGAAAATTCAACAATTAGCATCAAAAATAAACCGCCTTGTACAGTTTATTTATGCACACATGTAACCAGAAACATTGATTGTAAACAAAAATGTTCTCTGTACATGGAAAAATTGGACGAAGCAGCCAAAGCACGATGAGAGGTATTTTATCCAAGTTGAAAACCTTGGAAAATTGCATCTTACCGGTGTTCTGGTCTGTCAAGGTGACCTATGCAGAGAAGTCAAGTTAAGGCAGATCAAGGCAACTCGACAACAGTCAAGTTTAATAGTAAAGAGTTATAATAGCTAGTAGATCTAGGATTCTTTCTAGGCCAGGAAGGAATGTCAGAGCGATATCTATGCAAGATAAGGCATGATAAAAACAGCCTTGGGAGGTTGTAAGGTAGGTCTAGTGAAGCTGTAATGGCAAGGCAGGTTTCAGTATGATAAGTAAATGCAATTTAGGATTAGGTAAGGTAAGTTCAAGGCAAGTTAGGTAGATCATAAAGAATATAATTAGATAAAACAGGAATTACTAAAGAAAGCAACCACAAGTCTTGCTGCCAGTTGCAAGGTTCCACTCAGGCTAAATCAGGTGAAGTTCTCTGTACTTATCTTAATTCTTTCACATAGAATAGCTTGACTTGGGTTCGTCCAGCAAACCAATTTGCTCAACTGAACTGCAGTGAATTCTTTCAGTTTCTCGGCTTCACAGTCTACAATAAAGAAACATAGACTTAGTTATCTTTCTTGCAGTTAATTCATTTGAACTAGTTCATAAATGGTAGAAGTGTATCATCGATTTGGTAAGTTCAGGGTAAGCTAGGAATAAATCAGGCAGAATATAATTAGACAATAAAAGACTTAATTCCAAAAGCAAACATAAGCCTTGTTACCATTTGTGAGGTTCAACTTAATAAATGCTTAATGAGGTGTAGTTTTCGACTTATCTTAATTGTAGGACGTGGATAGCTTGTCTTGGGTTCGTCCAGCAAACCAATTTGTCCAACTGAACTGCAGTGAATTCTACAAATGGCTTCACATACTACAAAAAAGAAACAAAGGTGGTTGGGAAAATGGGGTTGTGGTTATTATAACTAAGATTAATTTAAACGTTAAATATTTCTTGTGAAAATGTTCCAGAGGGAAATCATCGTCCCTAAGGGAAAGAGAAGACCAGAGGAAAAAGCCTGAGGGAAATGTCAGGAAGAGAAATGTCTGGGGAATGTTGTCAAGGGAAATTATCCAGATACCAAATTAAGGTAGGGCTCAGGAAGGCAAGTAAAGGAATGTAGGTCATGGTAAAGTAAGTTAGGTCTAGATAAAGAAGAATATCATTACACAAAACAGGATTTAATTCCAAGCACAGCCAAATGTCTTGTTACTTATAAACTTAAGCATGACGATGTTTCAGACTTCCATGAATTTTGTTCCAGACTTCTATGAAGTTTGGTCGTAGAATCATCTACACCCCTGCCTGTCATTAGTTGAGAGAACAACAATGGATGCTCTGCAGGTCTCAGGGCTATAAAAAGCAAAGATCTTCGATTCAGTTATCTTTGTTACAGTTTACTCATTTTCACCAGTGAAACTGTGCCACTGGGAAAATATGGCAAGTATAATTACTATCATAGTGTAAAATGTAACTGTAATATTATAATAAATATATAACTATACTGTGGGAACCACGCAATTATAATTTTGGTGTAATAAAACTGCCAGGATGAACGGTGGCAAAACAGCCGGAGTTCTCTGACCCGTGAAATTTATAAACCTGCTGATGTTGCATAAACCTAAGCAGTGCTTTAATTGAGTAAATTTAATTAAGCCGATAAACATTGTAAAGAATGTAATGCATAAATTAGGTCAAGAATAGAAACTTATTTCAGCTGGAGCTACCATCACCTGGCATTCTGAAGCTTAAATTACATGTCTTGATATGGTTACTTGCATGAAAGACCAAATTTGTGGTTATGAATAAAAAGTATGTTTAGTTGTACCTGTCATAACCCTCCCTGCCGATCTGGTCGCGAACTACAGTTAGTTAGTTTCTCATTAAACAAAGATATACACACCTCTGAGGAACAGTCATGGGTTCATACAATCAAATGCTGCAAGTTTCTAGCACCAAGTCTTCAAAAGTCGTGACCAGCCATAGAGGATTACAAATAGGCCAATACAAACTAAAGGATCCAGTGACCCAGGATATCAAAAAATGGTCAGGATTTCTAACCTAACGTACTTCTGTAATGCGGGTAAAATCAACTTGACATGTTGAATAACAACATTATCACACTGGACAGCATATTTAACTTATGATTATGAATAGTAGGCACTAAAAAATGTTCAATTCAATCTTCACTTGAATCTACAATTAATGTCCGAACATCTATAATTACTCTAAAACAAAAGAAGACAAGAACACATCCATGTAGTATTAAGCCTCATCAACAGGTCTAAATGGCTAACAACGAAATTTGTAGCTTATGATCGCTAACTCGATCTCCAAAATGGAAACAAATCGACAAGAAATTGTTGTTTTGTAAATTGTTAAGTTTACCTGCAACTTCTCGACGAAAATGCAATCGAAACAGAAGTTGGATAAGCAGAATTTGGAAGAACTGCAACGAATAACAGCATATTTGCGAATTTCGCAAAATCCGGGATTCAACCATCTTCTTCGAAATCTACGCCGCAACTAAAACGTTAAATAATAGGCCTACGCTGACGCAATCATGACGACAATTGCTTTTGGCAAAGTGCCAACGTTTGTAACATAAATAACATTGATTTATTCATTTATTTATTTGAAGCATTTATATAGCGCTGCTTGACGTTTATTTGCATTATAAAATTCTATCTTACAGTCTCTCATCCTCTTTTGCTTTTCTCAAAACCTACTTCTTCTCGCGGGGCCTTTCGCACTGGCAGCGCTTCTTAACGGTTCACCCTACTAGAGGCGCTTTATAAATGCTAAAATACAATACAATAAGTAAGTAAGTAAGTGAGGTAAGTACATTCTTTCACAATGATACTAAATATTAATGGTTTTCGCTTAAATTCAAACCGATCTATACCAGCAGAAATAGGCGTCTATTATACGTTATACACTTATACAAGCCGTACTGAGCTATAATTGCGTCCTGTGCCTAGTTAATTGCGCCCTGTGCGTAGCATCATTTTGGCGCCCCACATTTTGAAAATAGTGCATTTTATGGAATAATAAGTTATTCCATCCTAAAATATGCGCCCTTTCTAAATTTGCACCCAAGGCCTAGGCCCCGCTGGCCCTTCGCTCTGTACTTATATAGCCATCAACGCCTCCTAGCGAAAGAAGGACATGTCAACGTTAGTGGGATTCAATAATCGAACTCGGCTCGTCAGCTCTGCGCCCCACACCTCTTCGCTCCCCAAAATGGTTGTTAAAGATTCGTACTTCGGTGTACATCTAAGAATGGTGTACATAGCACCAGGCTAGTCAACAACGTGATTTTGACTTGAGACTTCTGGTTACGATTTCTCGAGTTCACAGCTTCACAAGAATGGATCAAAGGTCTAATGAGGCATATGCTCGTCTTTACTTATCAGCTTTAGTAATACCACAGAATATATAAAGCGTAGCGTGTGCTGCTCTTGCCTAAAGGCGGATTGCGATGAGCTTCAAAAGGGAACTTCGTACTCAACACAGCAAACTGGCATTTCGGAAACAGAATGCTGGTTCTTCTCAGGTAACTGGAATCCCTTGCCAAAAACAATAGGAAGTTCCTTTTTGATTAATATTTTAAGCACTAAACCAAAAACTCATCTTTTCTGTAAGTGCAGTGACTTCGTGCCTAGTCGCTATATTGTGATGCGCAAGACGCTTCATAAAATACAAGTTGTATGACTTGCATTGTATTGGTCATTCACTAAAATATGGCGCTTCAGAAACTGCTATAAATTTCAAATAAAATATCTATGCTTTCAAAGAAGTCGCGTGATTTCCGGTGCGTTAGGTGTGCGTTTTGCAAAATCCGCCATAGTGGTTTTTGATGATTGAAAATTCTAATAATTCGGCTTTCAATTTAATTGTTCAGACACTGGAAACACAGACCAACGGCAAGCCTTCTGGTTCGTTGCTGTTGTTTTTTAAATTGCAAAACTCGACATTGAAATATGCACATGAGCAGTATTATAATTATGAGTGAACTAGCGTGGGTTTCTGCGTTTGCGGTGTATTTGAATGCGTGGTGCTTCTGCGGCAGAAACTTCGGCCACCCAGTGCACGGATAAATTAATTCTGCGACCGAAGGTTTTTCACTTATGCCTATAAACGACACTAATCTTGACCATAAAATCCATGAAATTGCATCGTATGTACATAATGCTTATAAGGCACCATTCTTAAACTTAATCAGTAGCACAACTACACAATTGCAGTTATATTGCGGAGCAACTGTGCACAAAGGATTAGGTCAAGGTCTCTGCACAGTTTCTCGGACGAGGATCAAACCCACCCTCTCCTCCTTTTTGTGCCAATTACGAAGATTACAATGGGCGATCGGGCCTTTGAGTCGCTGGCCCTCTTCCTTGTAACAATTCAGGAGAACAAAACCCTTTGTGCTTTCAATAAACAGTCAAAATTGTAGTTTCTACATGATATGATGCCGAGCATGAGATTGTTAATCTGTTCTGACAGGCGAACTGTAATGTAAAGCACCCTAGATGTAGCTTGCTGCAGGCAGCACTCTGTAAATGGTCATAGTTACAGTGACAAGGGCATTAGAATCTGCCACTGCAAGAACTCAGGCAGTGCCAGTCCCAAGCCTGGATAAAGGAGGTGGGTGACGCTAATGATCTTTGTTATCACACGGAGGCGGCGATCTCGTTTGATAGGTGGGGGGCACCCAATGAGAAGGGTAGGAAATGTGAGGTACACACGTATAACGTGTATCTCCTGTTTGTAAATGGTGAGAGGGACTTGTCCCCCTTGGAAGCTCCCCTGGATTGCCGCCCCTGTTATCAGTGTTGTTAGACTACAACTACCTACCTACAGAGCCAATTACTTCTACACCAAGATTTGCAATTAAATGTTACTAGTGGTGAAGTTGTTCTCCTTTCTGCATTGTGTAGTTTGTAGATGCATTTGTTTCTTTTTTAGACAGATCCACAGTCTAGAAGGCAGCCAAGCGGATGGCACTACCATACATGTTTGGGCCAGGTGGCCCTCCGTTAATCATTGGACAGGTGCCAATTATTCCACAGGTGCCAATAATTCCACAATCTGTGTCTTCGCAACAGCACATTATGCACCAGAAGGTGCCAGAATATATGTCGGAGGAAAAATTACAAGATAAAGGTTTGTCAAGTTTTTGATTTTGTTAACTACCATAAGTGTGCAAGAAATTTATAAAGAGCTTGATCACATTTTCGGGAGCAGCCTTGGAGTGCAGAAAATGAGCAGTAATAGTACTGGCAATGTTTTTGGTGTTTGGAGCTGTGCTTATAATTACTCAAGTGTGCGAAACCAAATCATCTTCGAAATGGAATGGTGTTGTTAAAAAATCAACAATGGTTTTGAGGCACTGATGAAATTGTTATCCAGCAGAACTAAGCTTTGAGTATCAAGACACTTTCAAGCCCAATTGACCACTTTTTAGTAGTTCAGTGTGACTTGTTTTTCATAAATTGGCAACAAAAAGTATTTTAACCTGTGCTTGGCAGCTTAAACTAGCTTTGGAAAAGTGAAATTAGCAATGTTGTTTGGTTTTGTTGTTAGCTCGAAAATGGCAGCAGCTTCAATCCAAGAGATATGCAGAGAAACGCAAATTCGGTTTTGTTGATGCCCAGAAGGAAGATATGCCCCCAGAAGCTGTGAGGAAAATTATCCGAGATCATGGTGATATGAGCAGTCGCAAGTTCAGGCATGACAAGAGAGTCTATTTGGGGTTAGTAAATGCTTTTAACCAGAACAGGTTTTATTGTTATTGTTAAATTGTGAGTTTTTCTATTTGGTTAAAAATCAAGAACATGATATTAGATTTAGTTATTTTACCAGTAAGATGAATAGGGTAAGATCTGACAATTTAAGATACAATTTGGTCTTCTTGTCCATTAAACCTTCCTCAATGGTAAATTCTGACTGATCCAGAGACCAATCTCTCCCACCATGTGCAGCTCTTCTGGGTCACTAGGTGTACATGTGGCTAATTTACAAACAATAGCATTGTCCCAACAGATGTTTGTTGTATCCAGATCAGTCAACTAAAGTAATTGCTAACTTTTGCGTGTGAACCAACTACATATTCCTCGTATTTGGTTAGTTTTTGTAACAGATAGCAGCCAGTTGATCTATCAGCAGAAGCAAGCATGCAAGGGGCTATTGTACCTTGCTAGCACTGATTTACCAATTGAATGAACAGCTAGCTGTTCACACAATCATCATTCCTGATTCCAGCCATTTTGTGACAGTAGATGTGATATTGGAGTCGAGATTCCTTCTCCACTTGCACCCCTAGCTAACTCAGCTATGATGAGTATACAGATGGTACACTGTCAGTGGGGAGACGGTGAGGGAGAGGAATGACCACTAACCTTCGTATGCCAAGGCTATAGATGCAAAAGAAGTCGTTCACACTTCTTACCAATATCTACCTCATGGCTAGCTTTAACAACCAGCTGCATGTTTTCCCATACATTTTAGTACGCACTGGTCGTTAATGGGTTAAGGAGCGGATTTTCTTTTATTCCTTTCTAGGTATAAAAACTATCCAGACAATTTCTGCTTTTGCATGATTCTACTTGTTTTGTCTTGAATTTGTTTTTCTAGAGCTCTGAAGTACATGCCACATGCAGTATTGAAGCTGTTGGAGAACATGCCGATGCCTTGGGAGCAGATACGTGATGTTAAAGTCCTCTACCATATAACTGGAGCAATCACGTTTGTGAATGAAATTCCATGGGTTATTGAACCAGTGTACATTGGACAGTGGGGGTAAGCTATCCAGCTTCCATTGTTAACAGTTATTTCTGACATTATTTTGTTAGTTTTAAACCCATCCTTCAGGTAGAAAATTATTCTCCTCTTTGAAGAGTTTTCCCACAGCAGATTGTAACCGCGTTTCTGCCTTGCTGTGGCGGTGCCTATTAGGTGCACCTCCAGTGTATCTACAAGAGCTCTGTTGCTCTACCATGAGCATACAGGGACGACATGCTCTCTGCTAGTTACCCGTATGCAAACTACAATTACACAGCATCGTGCTTTCTCAGTTTTTGGCCCTATGGCATGGAATGGGCTACCATTATAATCATTGTCTTATGCCTAGTGTTTACTCAGATGCGTTTCATGCCTTAAGACAGGGGTGTCAAATATTTCTTTTGTGATAGCGGGCCAGTAGCAATATTTTCCAGCAAGTGGCGGGCTAGGATGCCAAAGGAGAGGCAAATGGGGTATGGATCTGAGAGGGGTTGAACAAACAGTCGAATTAGGCTTTCCAAATGTGATTCTGATACAAACATCAATTACAAACATCACAGTAAACTAATAAAGCCTTAATTATTCAAAATTACACCCTTTATTCTCAATTGTGTTGTCGTTAGACAAGGCTCAGCGGGCCAGAAATATATCAGCAGCGAGCCAGAAATGGCCGCAGACTGGCTCTTTTGACACCCCGCCTTAAGACTTGGTTTCAGTCGAGGTTGAGTCAGGAGCACTCCTGAGTAGTAACCTTGAAGAGACACTATATCAATTTTTGTAATGGCTAATCTGCAAATTAATTGACTAATGGCAACTTGAAAGCTGCTGGTAATGATGGTTGTAGTTCTATGTGGATCATGATGAGGCGTGAGAAGAGAGACCGACGACACTTCAAAAGGATGAGATTTCCTCCGTTTGACGATGAGGAACCTCCTCTTGACTACGCTGATAACATCCTCGACGTTGAACCTCTGGAACCAATTCAGATGGACTTGGACAACGAAGAAGACAAGGCGGTTTCTGAATGGTTCTACGATCATAAACCACTCGTTGACACTAAGTATGAGCTAAAGATTTTGAATCAGACATTCTGTTGTAGAAGGTGATACGGCAAGGCTATCTAGTTCCCGCCTTGCTCCGCAGCGAGTAAGTCTACCCCATCCCCACAGGTTTTCTTCCCCTTTCCCACCCCAAATCTGCATTCTTAGCAATAAGTTTTCACCAACAAAATTTTTACAAAATTTCTTTGGGCCTGTGGGGCCATTTGTACTGCCTATTCAATTAATAAAAAAACAAATAAAACAGGTTTTCTTGTAGAGCATTTGTATTAAGCAAGCTCTGTCTGTCTGAGTAGTTAAATTGCCAAGTAGGAAATTTTAAATCTCCATCTCAACATCACCCTATACAAGATTTGGGATTGTTTAAAAATTACTGCATCACTCTCTTATCTGCAGTTTCTTATTTTGCACCATTGGCTGAGTATTGTTTTCTGAGCTCCGATCATTCATTGCTAATTTCTCATGTTGATTAACTTTAACATCATATAGACTTGCTTGATAAAGAGTTTTGATTACAGTAATGTGTTTCGCCAGTGGCGCTTTGATGGGCTCTGGTACACTAACTACCCTGATTATTTGGCATGCTGGTGCAACATAAGGGTTATCTTGGTTAACCCACTCTAAGTAAATCAATCACTGTTTTTAAATTAACCCACAATATATTGGGTTGATCAGGGATCTAGAAGTATTTGATTGCTGAGATGCTCATATCTTTGTGAACAGTTGCTTATTTGTATATGAAAATTTCTGAAGTGCTTCTTACCGTGCTGACCAATCAGAAGCACTTACTATGATTGTCAATTGCTTTGACCTTAGAAGCTGATAAATGTATGTAGGTCAATTAACGAATAATTAAAACTTTAAAAACTTAAATGCTGTTATGTTAGACACGTGAATGGTTCAACCTACCGCCGGTGGAATCTGAATTTGCCGCAGTTGTCAACGCTTTATCGATTGGCCAATCAGCTTCTAACTGATCTCGTAGATGAAAACTACTTCT
Source organism: Bimastos eiseni (assembly GCA_959347315.1). Classification (NCBI taxonomy): domain Eukaryota; kingdom Metazoa; phylum Annelida; class Clitellata; order Crassiclitellata; family Lumbricidae; genus Bimastos; species Bimastos eiseni. The sequence goes on from OY365820.1 coordinate 12,435,406, forward strand.
ACTTGTTCGATATCAAGTCCTTCTTCACTGCAAAGGCATTGAACCTCGCCATTCCAGGTGGACCAAAGTTTGAGCCACTTGTAAAGGATAAGGAGCTGCAGTAAGTTTCCTCTTGTGTTGGTGAGTTTTGTATATATTAATGAAGTATGATGTAATTTGTAAAATATGCTGAATTAAAATTTAATGTCATATTATTACAAATAATCTAATTCAAGTTGTTGATTTTTGGGGTCCTTTTGTTTTAAGTTTATTTCTGAAATTGACTAACCTGTTCTTATCTCAAGTCAGGCACTGCTGTTGGTTTATAACAGAAATTATTCTTTTTACAAGAGTTGAACTCAAGCAAACTGAGAAAGCATTCCAGAACAAACATTATCTTTTCTCTTTTACTGTGTAGAGTACCTCTTGGTTTGTTTCATAAATTGCCATTTAAAAAGTAAACTTAAGTGAACGATTTTGCAGAAATTTGTATTTCTCTACAGCGAGTACTCGCCTTTAGATATTGCCTTAAAAGCTGATTGTTTCCATTTTTGTATCTTCTCTGATTACATCTTGGCTTCTTGATGTGCATGTAGACCCTACTTAATGCAGACAATTGACTGATTCCTTGAGCATCATAACAGTGGTGCTATAGAAGTTCTTTAAGTAATATTATTATTATTTATTACCTGCACTTTGGGACTTGACCCAGATTTTTATGAATTGACCCAGATCTTTGTGAGTTGACTGATGAAAAATCTGTTGATTTCATTTTTAGGGATGAAGATTGGAACGAGTTCAATGATATAAACAAGATCATCATTCGCCAGCCAGTTCGAACGGAGTATCGCATAGCCTTTCCGTACCTCTACAACAGTTTACCTTTTAAGGTGCACTTGTCCTGGTGAGTGGATTCTGTTACCTATGTTAATTATCTCTCTACTGATTGTTATTCGCTCGATATAATAAAGTGAGGCTGGACGTGTGTTTGTTCATTTGTAAATGGAGTTACGACAAAATTGTGATTCTCGTTCTGTGGTTATAAGCACTGAGGCAGGCAATGCTGTTGGTGTGAGCATTTGATACTTTCGTCTGTAGTATGTGGTATCTTGAAATTGTGTTTCTATTCAGAATGTTCTAAACCTCTGGGTGTTGTGTCTAAATTTGCTTTTGTGATGCTTATGTTACAGTTTCCCTTTCGATTGCTATATAAGTATCTCTTCTTATTTAGAATAAAGCTTACCCCTTTAACCAGCGCGTAGTAAGACGTAAGGCATAATCAACGCTGGTTGTTAAAGGGTTAAGTATTACTATCTTGTTTCACAGTCGTTACTTGTGTCTACCAATGCTAACGAGATGCGATTGGTAAAATGACGATAGTGATAGATTATTATCTGATGTGCGATATTAGTCGGGAAGTTGTTGAAGCTTAACTTGTCGACTGCTGAGCACATCAGACAAGTCTTTTGATAGTTTTTAGGAATTAAAGTTCTAAGTAAGAAGCCACCTTGAATTGAAAGTCCTGTGGCTTCTCCTTCAGTGCTTTTACTTTTATATCTTTCATTTCTGATTATTTCTATCAAAAGTTTTTCATGTTTAATTTTTCTATTACAGTGACTATACTAGATTGGATAAATTTATTTGCTTTGTTGCGTTTCTCTTTTTACTCGTTATGCATGCTACAGGTTACTATAAGCTAGTTAGCTTTTCTTGGCTCCTGTTGCACTTTGCTATGGATTCATTAACTGTAGTACCTGTATTTTGCAATGAACAACAATAAACATGTGTAAATAAATTATTTTAACTGGAAATATGGCTAAATTTTGTATCAGCTTGTTTGTTGTTTTCTACCTGGATCCTGTGGCACTGTGAGCATATTGCTGTTGCTGCCAATATCTTGCCAGATGCAATCAAATATATTTTGTGCAGGTATCATATGCCAAATGTGGTCTTCATCAAGACAGAAGATCCTGACTTACCAGCCTTCTACTTCGATCCACTCATCAACCCAATCTCCCAACGTCATGCTGTCAAGGTATATTGCAACAGCAAAATTTATTTATTTATGCTGCTTGAATTAATTGATTTGAATTTGCTTATATTAATGGATTTTAGCATGACTTTGATGCAGTGCTGGTAAACCCAAATGGGTTATCGTGATGTTTGAACTGGGTCCACTTTTATTAATTTGTAGCAGGAGTAAAACAGCAGGGTAATATATATCGTTGGTTTGGATACTTTGTTATATGAAGCATGGAAACATCTCAATGTTGAATTTGTTAATGGCTGCTGATCAATATGATCTTAGTGTAGTTATTGCAGTTGCTGTGTTACTTGTTGGTTTTTATTGCCATTGGTATAAGTGAATAAGTCTGTAACTGAGAATGTGTTGTCTTTTATCTGCTATCTATGTCTAATGCATAAGTATAAATGTTTAGTTGAGGTTAATGTAATCTGAATCTGCTTTTAGTATCATGCTTTCATTGTTCAGACGCTTGTATCTTCTTGCATGGTTTGTAGTTTGTGCATTATGTTGACTCAAAAAAATTGATCAATTTCTTTGAAATACGTTTGATGAAAATATCTGAAACCAGAAATGACATTCCCATACTTTCTGTTAATGACAAAAAACCTTGTGGGTAATTGTGTAGAAGATCAGGACCACTGCAATGGGTTTCTGTTTCTTTAAAAAATATTTTTTATGATTTCTGTTTATGTTTACTGATGATAATTGTTTTCGTTTATTAGTAATCAAAGTTGGCACACTGCAACCTAGTTAAAAGATATTTAATTAACAAAGAAACTTGCTTTGGGTTCATACACAATAACTTTCTCATGGAGGCTTGAATCTGCATGCTCTAAATTGCAAGGTTAGTGCTCAACAAGTCCGCTACTGTAACACCAAACAGTGCTATGCCAATATGTTGCCATGTTATTTTGTTTGGGTTAGCAAAGTAAGTGTGAGATGCATTTTGCTCATCTTCTGTGGTGTATGTCATGATAGGGTTCTGAGCCGCTGCCAGATGACGATGAAGAGTTTGAACTGCCCGAGTATGTTCAGCCATTCATGTCGGACGTCCCACTGTACACTGACAACACAGCCAATGGCATTGCTCTGCTCTGGGCTCCAAGGCCGTTCAGCCTTCGCTCGGGACGATGTCGTAGAGCGATAGACGTTCCTCTCGTCAAGTCATGGTAGACGCCCGTTTCTTTGTTGCCGTTCAGATAAAAATGAATTAATTTGAGCAATGTTTATTTGAGCAGAACTTACGGATATTTAACTGAATTTTTTTCTGAACCTATTAAGTCCTAACGACAACATTGACACAATTTTCTTATTTGTGATTAATATTAAAAATCTAAAATGTATTGAATGTAAAAAATTGAAGATCCTGATCATGGATTATTGTAAGACTGCATCTTAAACTAATTGCTTCCTGGATTGAAATCTCATTGCAGTCATGAATTTCATGTAAACAATGTATGTAACTCTAAACACTTGTAATAGGGATGTGTCTGCGCTGCTTTGACTTAGGTATCGTGAGCATTGTCCCGCTGGAATGCCTGTCAAAGTGAGGGTTTCTTACCAGAAGCTGCTGAAATGTTACGTCTTGAATGCTCTCAAACACAGGCCACCAAAGGCACAGAAGAAGAGGTCAGCGTCTGTTCTTCGTTCACTATGTGCGAATATGCATGTGGTTATTGTTTAACGATACTGTGTCATAACATAGTTGACTAGCATTGCACTCCTTTATCAAGGCTCGAGACGGGTATGACATGAAAACAGCAAAGTCTGTGGAATTGCTACACCGTATGATATTTATGGTGGCTATGAAATATGCTCAAAAGCATGGACCTCAAAAGCACAAAAAGTGTCAAAGTGTTTAGGTGAAATAACTAACTGCTCTGCCTTCGGTTTGCTCTGAGTTTTGCACCCCAGATGTAAAGGAAAAGTGATGCTTGTTGTGCTGTACGTGTGTTCAATACTGCTGCTTGCAAGTTGCCTAAGTCTTTAGCACTTTAACGACTAGCTGCCTTGGTTCCCAGTCACTTTTTAGTACACTCTAGTCATTTAATGTGTTAAGTCAAACGCTAAAAACAGCAGTGTTATTGTTAATAAAATAATATAGCACAGCATTTGAAGAATTTCATAAAGTAGTGGACTTGTTTGCATGAGTACATATTTGCAAAGACATTTGTTTTCTTTTTTCATTCTGCTCACCTTTGACCTCTAGTGAATTGGTTTAATTGAAGTAGCTTTATTTTTTTGATGTTTCTTAGTGTGGTTTTTTCAATGATCTTGCAGATATCTGTTCCGCTCATTCAAAGGGACAAAGTTTTTCCAGACGACGACATTGGACTGGGTAGAAGTCGGACTGCAAGTCTGTCGTCAGGGTTACAACATGTTGAACCTTTTGATCCACCGAAAGAACCTCAACTACCTCCACCTGGATTTTAACTTCAATTTGAAGCCTGTCAAGACACTCACCACCAAGGTATTGTTCACAGACTGACATGAACTTTAATGACAATGGAAGAAGTCTTTGTTGCATTGTCTTCGATGTGACACAATCAAGGTATTGCTCATGGACTCAAGTATATTTAAACGACAAAGGAAGAAGCCATTGTTTCACTGCCTTAGATGACACTCACGACCAAGGTTTTGCTCACAGACTTATGTAGATTTATGTGACAAAGAATAATATAATAATAATAACGAGGATTTATATGGCGCCGTAAATGCGGCCATACTGCTACAAGGGCAAATACAAACCAAAGAAGCCTTAGCTGACACTTGAAACTAAAGGGTTTCTCCCAGACTGACTGCAATGACAAAGGAAGAAGTTTTGTTCCTTTGTCTTAGGTTACACACAAACCAAGGTATGGTTCACAGACTTACTTAGATGTTTGAATGCAGACTTTATGGGCTGCTCAATTAAGGCAAAGCTCAATAAATACTTTTCTATTGCTTGCAAGTTTTTATAATAGGCATGTGTTGCAAAGTCACTGCTCCTATTGCAGCTACTGGTTTTCTTGGATTTAGATTGGTGCTGTTTTTATTCTGAACAGGAAAGAAAGAAGTCTCGGTTTGGAAATGCATTCCATCTGTGCAGAGAAATTCTTCGTTTGACGAAACTGATCGTAGACAGCCATGTGCAGTACAGACTTGGAAACGTTGATGCATTTCAGGTGAGGCTTAGAATGATGAGGTCTGGTTTCATAACTTAAAAGGTCTTCAATCTGTGTGGCTGGCAGCCTTCAGTGTGTGCACTTTTATACAAGCACTAGTTTGCCTTCATGGGCAAAGATAATGTATGCTTACATATGCCACAGAGTCGTTCTCTTAAAGCTACTGTTTATCTGAAAATTTATATAGCTCCCTAAGACACTGAATAAATCAGTAAGTCTGTAGGTATTGTAACTAGCATGACTGCAGATTCGGTTCGATCTGAGTCTGACAAGAAACCTGTGACATATGTTTTGGATTTCGATTTTCTATAGCGTCGAGTTAAATGAGCTTCAAGTTAAGTTAGTGAATGTAGATTCTTGCAACTGAATGGCAAGGTTTGAGGATATAACAGACATATCTATATTGTCCAAATTCGCCATTTACGACCGAGATTGCTTGCCTATCAACTACCACCCTGAAATGATAAAGACTTATCCCAAGTATTTTATATAGATCCCTTAAGCTATCCAGAAGTTCACTCTATTTCTGATTAGATGTTAACGTTATTATGTTTGTCTCAAATATGTACTAATCTTCTAAGTGTTGTGGTATGTAAGTCTGTTCAATAAACAAATATTATTATTTTATCAGAGTCCTTGTGTGTTTCCATTGTTTATTTATTGCCAAAATTTGATGCCACTCTTCTTCCAACATTTTTTGCTCAGAAGTGCATACACGCCTTGATGGCGCAATTGCAGTTGTACGGCAGAGCAATTGTGCGCGAAGAACTTGCCCAAGGTCCCTACACAGTGACTCCTGGACAAGGGTCGAACCCGCTCGGTCAGTGCACACTGAACATTACGGGCTGACCGCTCTAACCGATTGGCCACTGCCGCACAATCATGAAACCCTGTTGGTTTAATGTAGTGCTTGTGGTTGGGTTATAGTGAAGTCAACCCGGTATTAAGCTTTGATGTTTTGAAGATGGAATTGGGTTTGTTTGTGTTGTAGTTGTCTGATGGACTGCAGTATGTGTTTGCTCATGTTGGACAACTGACTGGCATGTATCGTTACAAATATAAATTGATGAGGCAGATCAGAATGTGCAAAGACTTAAAGCACCTCATTTACTATCGCTTCAACACTGTAAGTCATATTAATCATTGCTCATGTTGTTGTAGGGTAGCAGCTTAGTAATTAATAAACTTTTAATTTAATTGTCTCTGCAGATTTAATTATCCTTAATTCTGTGGTCAGGCCTAATTAAACCATACCTTGAAACTGGTTCATTCAGTTATGTGTGATAAAGGCTTTGATGTAGGGCAATTTACACAGGGTAGGTCATGTGACAAGACATTCTATGAATCTGTTGATTGGACTCTGCATATGCCTGGGGCCTTTCAGTGATAATTTTTCTAGTGATATGAGCAGTGTGTGCTTCCTCAATACAGGGCCGTACTGTGCCTAGCATCGATTTGGCGCCCCCACATTTTGAAAATAGTGCATTTTATGGAATAATAAGTTATTCCATCCTGAAATTTGTGCCCTGGGCCAAGGCCCTGCTGGCCCCTCCCTCGGTATGGCCCTGCCTCAATATGCCATTTATTCTTAATGAACTACTGTACCAGTGTATTTGTAAACTATTTAGAAAGTGTTATATGTCATGTGTCAAAATGCTGTAGTACATTTACTTTTCATTTATTTTCTATTGTACTAAAAGGGTCCAGTTGGAAAGGGACCAGGTTGTGGCTTCTGGGCTCCTGGTTGGCGTGTGTGGCTGTTCTTCATGAGAGGCATCACCCCTCTGTTGGAGCGTTGGCTTGGAAACTTGCTGTCTCGACAGTTCGAAGGTCGTCATTCGAAGGGAGTTGCAAAAACTGTCACCAAACAACGAGTTGAAAGTCACTACGATCTTGAACTACGTGCAGCAGTGAGTTGTTTGGCATCATAATGAAATAATTGTCTTCGTAGTTAACTTAAAATTTTTTTGGCACTTTCGTTTAGTACAAGAACTTTGGAATGTGGTCTGCTGCAGTTTTAGTTGGTTATTGGTATAGGATTACATAGTATGAATGGTAAAACTGATCTGTTGTTAGATATTTTAACAGATTATCAATAGCTCATTCTTTGTCTAATCATCATTATTATTTGTTCAATTTCTTATTTTATGCTTCTTCCATTGCCTTCTTAATTGGAGCAATACCAAGTTAATTTCTGCATTACAGCTAAATTGCATTATGACCAAATAGAATTAGATCCATCATAATGCTGTGTGTAATTTCTAATATGTATTTCCAGTTGGGCATTGCAATTTAACATTGCTTACTAGAATTATATTTTTATAATTTATTGTTAACTATATTGTTAACTGATATATAAGATTTTTTTTAAAATTTATTGTTAACTGGCCATTTTGTTTTAGGCAATGCACGACATCATGGACATGATGCCTGAGAGCATCAAACAGAACAAGGCCCGTACAATTCTGCAGCATCTCAGCGAGGCATGGCGATGCTGGAAGGCAAACATACCGTGGAAGGTGCCGGGGTTGCCCATTCCGATAGAAAACATGATCCTCCGCTACGTGAAGGCGAAGGCCGACTGGTGGACTAACACGGCGCATTACAACCGAGAGCGAATCCGTCGAGGTGCGACTGTCGATAAGACAGTGTGCAAGAAGAACCTGGGTCGACTGACACGTCTGTACTTGAAGTCAGAACAGGAACGCCAACACAATTATCTTAAGGCTAGTGTTTCACGAACCTACTAACATGCTAAACTAATCAGTAATAATAATGTGATTATGGTAATGATAACAATAATAGTTGTATTAGTAATAATATTCCCTTGCTATGTAAGTAAGCAATGATGTAAGTTGATCAATCAAATCAGATTAGTCATAATCTCTGATTGTGTAACAATGTGTAACTTAAGTGTGCAGCGACCCTGCATACACTTTTATAGCTCTGTTGCTTATCAACATAATTTGACATGGGCGTTACCTGGGTGATAGATAACACTAGAAAGTGAATAGCGGGTTTTGCGGTGCCAGATTTCTAGGACCTTTTGAATTTATGCATTGCTGGTTCAAGGACCAAGGAGCAATAAATGAGTGCCCTCCTGTTGATCATGGGACATGGTAGCTCACTCTGTGTCAAAATGTGTTGTATTTTTCAGTAATTAACTGTAAAAATGAAATAACTGACAGGTGAGATCGATAATGCAATTTCTTTGCATTATGATCGATAATGCAATTTCTTTGCATTGTGATCGATAATGCAATTTCTTTGCCTTGTGATCGATAATGCAATTTCTTTGCATTTTTATCAATAATGCAATTTCTTTGCGTTATGATCGATAATGCAATTTCTTGTTTCCGTTGGTGTGTCATTATTAAAGTTTGAGCCGTGCTTCAACTCTGTAAAAGACTGTTATTTTGGTTGAGACAGTACAGTTGAATATTCTTTGTTCGATTGATAGGATGGTCCTTACATCACGGCTGAAGAAGCTGTGGCCATCTACACGACAACTGTGCACTGGCTTGAGAGCAGGAAGTTCTCTCCAATTGTTTTCCCACCTCTGTCTTACAAGCATGACACAAAGCTGCTCATCCTTGCTTTGGAGCGCCTGAAAGAGGCATACAGGTGGGTTACTGATCAGTTGTATAAAAATACTGTGTTTGATTTGATATCTAGTATGAGGCAGTAACCAGGATATTATATTTGCCTGGTGTATATGACTATGGTTTAGGTTTGAGTTAGGGGATACAATATAAAATTACTGGATCATTTTGAGAGACTCTGATATGTTAGGGAAAGTTGCCGTACGGCATGTCAATGTGTAATCATTTGATTAGTTTATGGCCTTACGGTGCGCATGCACAATCGGGAAATCTGAATCAGAGAAACTGTTCCATTGAATGAACAGCACTAGTGTCTGGAAAACAGTGCAAATAATGTGCGAATGGTCGCCTCATCTGTGTCTGTATCTTGTTGATTGTCCATCCAAAGCATGAAATTGTAGGGATAATAGAGATATTATAATCGTTTGATTTACGTTCTGCTGCTTTCGTGTCTCTTCAGTGTCAAGAGTCGACTGAACCAGTCACAGCGAGAGGAGCTTGGTCTCATAGAACAGGCGTATGACAATCCTCACGAGGCTCTGTCACGTATAAAGCGTCACCTTCTGACCCAGAGGGCTTTCAAAGAGGTCAGTTGGACAGTGGACGGACTCTACGATCTCCTCTTGTTGTGTTGTAGAACAATCTTTTTTGGCCGTGGAACCCTTTTGATATGAATGTCCAAAACTAAATTGCTTCTGTTGTCAGCTAAAACGTTTGACAATTGTAGGTTTAGGCCTAGATTAGATTAATACAAATATCGATGACAATGACAAATGAATTCTCTGTCACATAAAGGTATACACAGATATCAAGCAAAAATCCTGCTATGAAAAATTCTTATTATTTATTTTATAGTGTTTGAAGCTTATTGCTCAAACCGATATGTTTCCGTCTTCACCTCACGGAACCCAGTTTGGGAAACACTGTTGTAGAAGCCTCTGATTTAATTAAGCCTTTGTTTGATGTATTTGTCTAAGGTTTTCATAGAACGGCAGCATAATACGAGAACCGCCTCACAATTGGTGCTTGAGTTATTTTATTGTGCTGAGAATGGACATTAACTAAGTTTCAGATTGTGTTATGCATGCAATGATTGGTTTCAATGCAAGCACTGATTACAGCTCCACCTGTAAAGATGCTGCCTTAATTATTTGGTGTTTGTTTCTGTGTTTTCTACAGGTTGGCATTGAGTTCATGGATTTGTATAGTAACCTTGTGCCTGTGTATGACATTGAACCGCTGGAGAAGATTACAGATGCCTACCTCGACCAGTACCTGTGGTACGAGGCGGACAAGAGGCGACTGTTTCCACACTGGATCAAGCCAGCCGACACCGAACCGCCTCCGCTTCTGACCTACAAATGGTGTCAGGGTCAGTAAATCCTGTGGTAACATTCTAACTCTGTCTTCGAAGAGACGGATCACCATATTAGTTCGGATACTTTATAATATCTGTACTGCGAGGGGTAATTCTCAAATGTAACACAGTACAATATCTCTATGTGAGACATAGGCGTCTGGTCTTTGGTCTTTGTACAAATGAATTCTATGATAACATTTCTAATTTAGGTCTAATTCTTGAAATTTGATATTGCCCTTCTTCCAACATCTTTTGCTTGGTGATTTATAATTGGGAATGAAGGGTCATACACAGGCACAAGGTTACTATACAAATCCATGAACTCAATGCCAACCTGATACATCACACTGTGTCAACATTTGCATACAAGATTCTGCGTGGCATTTGGCACCAGTTATTTAAATGAAATGTCATTTATGATTTTGTCTAAATTTGTGCCAATAGGTATCAACAATCTTCAGGATGTCTGGGATACGTCTGAGGGTGAATGTAACGTTATGTTGGAATCACGTTTTGAGAAGATGTATGAAAAGATCGATTTGACTCTTCTCAATCGTCTCCTTAGACTTATCGTCGACCACAACATCGCTGACTACATGACCGCAAAGAACAACGTCGTCATCAACTACAAGGCAAGTTTCTCTCATTCTTTGCATGTAGAACATAACTGGAAATCTAGATCGGTTAGATCGATGTACTGTTGGTGCAACAAACATTTAATAGGAGTTGGTCCAAGATACAATTGTAAGAAATTGTTAGACAGTTGTTTTTTGAGTTGCATATGTGTGGCACAGTGGCCAATCTGTTAGAGCGGTCAGCCCATGACATTTCAGTGTGCGATGGGCGAGTGGGTTCGACCCTCGTTCGAGGCGTCACTGTGTAGGGACCTCGGGGAAAGTCCTTCCTCCACAATTTTGCTCTGCAGTACAACTGCAATTATGCCATCGAGGCGTGTGTGCACTTCTGAGAAGGACGGTATAAAATTTCAGTATTAAATAAATGACTATGTTTAAATCTAGATTTGTTTAGCAACTTTGTGAGGTTTTTTGAAGGTGCTATATAAATGCCCACATGCATGCATACATCCTGTTGTTTATTGGGCAGACTCATTTCCAGTGACTCGTCAAGGGCAGAGTCTCTGATGGTTGAGGCCCAGCCTTTGGACCAGTTGGCTTCATCCTTCTTTCCCTCCATTCCTCCATTGGTTGTGGGAATCCATCTTTGACTTATTCAAGACTAGCTTAAGGAACTGTATGCATGAATCACTTAAATAAGTTTAATACATTTCTGCTGCTGCTGCGACTGGCATAGCATGACTGACCTGTTTTATGATGTTTACCTTCAGGACATGAATCACACGAATTCGTATGGCATCATCCGAGGTCTGCAGTTTGCGTCGTTCATCGTCCAGTTCTACGGCCTTGTCCTTGACCTGTTGGTGCTTGGCCTGCAGAGAGCCAGTGAAATGGTTGGGCCGCCTCAGATGCCAAATGACTTCTTGACCTTCCAGGACGTTGCCACAGAGGCGTCTCACCCTATCCGTCTCTACTCCAGATACATTGACCGTATACATATGTTCTTCAGGTATGGAAATGACTGTCTTATATATGTGGTCAAGTGGCTAATATCTTTGTGGGAGCCTGTGAAATACATTTGAAGTGAACAGCTAGCATTAAGTGTTTGGCTATATGTATAGCACCTCTGCACAGTTGACAAAGGTTATGGTATGCAGCGGATAATTGGTGATTGATTATTCTATATGATTACAGTGTATATTTAAAGCCATTGTGATCCATAATTTTTTTTATTCTGAAATTTGATATCGTCCTTCTTCCAACGTCTTTTGCTCAGAAGTGTACACGCCTCGCCGGCGCATTTGCACTTATGCTGCAGAGCGATTGTGCACAAAGGACTTGCTCAAAGTCCGTACACCGTGACTGACGCCTCGTCCGAGGGTCGAACCCGCTCAGTCAGCGCACATTGAGCTTTATTACAAATCCATTCTGTTTGAGCATTCATACTGCTCCTTTGCATCTTCTGTGTCTCTTGTTCCATTTGAATTGAATGTGTGGTTAAAGTTTAAGGGCTGATGAAAACAATGTTACTGATATCTCCTGTAGGTTCACTGCAGAAGAGGCAAGAGACCTGATTCAGCGCTATCTCACTGAACATCCAGATCCGAATAATGAGAACATTGTCGGCTACAACAACAAGAAGTGCTGGCCACGTGATTCGAGAATGAGGCTGATGAAGCATGATGTCAACCTGTAAGTATCACTTCTTGCCACTCTTGATTATCTTCCCATAGTCAGCTGTTCTTTTACTGCTGAGCCACTTGCACCAGTACTTTTTGCAATTATATATATATATATATATATATATATATATATATATATATATATATATATATATATATAAAATACAAATGTGGTGAAGTCAACTTTGTCTGTTATGCTACTAGACTCATTTTAAAGGTCATTTCAACCCTATCAGGATGAACAATATTTTCACAGAATTTTCCTATTGTTTTTAGCCATCTTAGGACGTGCTGCAATATCACGCACATTTGAATACTTTCAGTTTGCTAACAATTTTAGATATCTTGAAGTGTGCTATATATGAATGTTCTATTACATTACATAACTATGTCCAACATAGTTGTGTAATGTAATGCATTTCCAATGCATTTTCAAATTCTGTATAAACTGTCAACTAGTTAGTAGTATTATATATTATGCATTGCTTTAAGGTTATTTGCTCCTTGTCTTAGTGGTCTGATGGTCTAGCATAATGTAATAATTGTATGACTTAGGGGTAGAGCCGTTTTCTGGGACATCAAGAATCGTCTGCCGAGATCAGTAACAACGATTCAGTGGGAGAATAGTTTTGTCTCCGTCTACAGCAAAGACAATCCAAACCTACTGTTCAACATGTGTGGTTTTGAGTGCCGCATTCTGCCAAAGTGTCGAATGACTCACGAAGAACTGGCCAACAAGGACGGCGTCTGGAATCTCCAGAATGAAGTCAGTCTTCGTTCAATTTCTGCAATTCTCTGCTTCTATTTATGCACATTTGTTTGTAGCAACATAATAATAATAATTATAATAATTATAATAATAATAATAAGGTGAATTTTTTAAATCATCTATCACTAATTGCTTGAGTAACAATAAGAGCATGTTTTTTCACACAGATATAAGTAATTGTATAATTGTATTAGCAGAAAGGTCCTGTTCACTGTTGTCTTTATCTACCTGTACATTTATGTAGTGCTTTTCGACTTGAAATGAAGAAGTGCACAGTGCATGATTTCCCAAACTGTTATCCCGTGACTGGTGCCAATCCGTGAGCCCTCAGTTGCTGGTCCGCAAAATGTATTGAGAAACAGAAATTATTTGAAGTTATTACAAGAAACACTGACGCTTTTGAATCGAAGAATTATGTGAATATGCATTTAAATGAATATAATACTTTTTTAATGCGATTGAAAAAGAAAAATAACTGATAAATTGTTCTCTAATGTGGCTGCAATGGAAAGATTTCATGGTGCTTTGGAAAACAATTTCTTTATTTCTTACCTTATTATAAGGTATGGGCTTGATATGGTCCTGCAAGACGGTGTCGTATTGAAGTTTGATGTGCCAGTTGTCCAGTAATTTTTTATTACTAAAACACAAAGTAAGTGCTTGCTATATGTATTATCGAATCTGTGAGTGTGTGTGATAAAATGATTTCAGGTTACAAAAGAGCGTACGTCGCGGTGTTTCCTACGCGTTGACGATGAATCACTCCAGCGTTTCCACAACAGAGTTCGTCAGATTCTGATGGCCTCAGGTTCAACAACTTTCACCAAGGTCAGTCTGATATTTATATATCTTATCATTATTATATATTTCTGTTTCTTTTTCTGTTGATGCTGAATAGCTTCAAAGTTTCAGAACGAATTAAACTATTTTTGGAAGGAAATAACAAATACAACTTGGAACTGAACATAATAATCGTCAGTATTGCGTGAAGTTGAAATACTTTATAGGTTTCAATATTTCTCACATTGAACTGTGGTATGATTGGCAGATTGTGAATAAGTGGAACACGGCCCTTATCGGCCTGATGACGTATTTCCGTGAAGCAGTCGTCAACACGCAGGAATTGCTGGACCTTCTGGTGAAGTGTGAGAACAAAATCCAGACACGTATCAAGATCGGTCTGAACTCAAAGATGCCGAGTCGCTTTCCCCCGGTTGTCTTCTACACCCCGAAGGAGCTTGGCGGTCTTGGCATGTTGTCAATGGGTCACGTGCTGATTCCACAGTCCGATCTGCGCTGGTCAAAGCAGACCGATGTTGGTATCACTCATTTCCGGTCTGGAATGAGCCATGAGGAGGATCAGCTTATTCCAAACTTGTACAGGTCTTTGAAATTAGTATTTTCTCTGTTATTGCTGTGTCATGATGATTTCATTTTTCATTCTATTTTATTTTAAATTGACCAAATTTCCTGTGTGTGTGTGTGTGTAATAAAGTTTTTCCTGGAATGGTTTTGATTATTGTTTACTAAACCCATGTATAATGATTTTCAATTTATTTTCTGCAATGATATTTATTGTAAATGGAGGTATTTGCCTGATTGTTGAGTTTTTGTTTCCTGGTAAAACAAGACAATAAGTAAGTTGCTTATAGTCATTAATAAAGTGTGCTTATTATTTGACAGATACATCATGCCCTGGGAGAGTGAGTTCATCGACTCACAGCGTGTTTGGGCAGAATACGCTCTAAAGAGACAGGAAGCCAATGCCCAAAACAGGTAGTCTGTGCATTCAAGTCTACTATGCAGCAGAAAATATGGAATCTTGAGTTTCCAAGTTATTTCATCTTCATGTTCAAGTGTTGTCATTTGAAATAATGTTTTGTGATAATAAAAAGTTATAAGTTGCATACGCGTGGTGGATCCAACCTGTGCTCCGTAGACTTCAGGCTTTGATGAAGTAATACATAATGATTGAATTGGGTTTTTTGCCTGTGTACTATGTGGAGTTGTTTCGATGGCTTAGTGTTTTTTAACTGAGCCTTTGAATGTAATACACTACATGATTGGGGTTGTGCAATTAATTTCTGAGTCTGTGTTTGTAATTGATGTGTTCAGGCGACTGACTTTAGAGGATCTGGAGGACAGCTGGGATCGAGGAATTCCTCGTATCAACACGCTTTTCCAGAAGGATCGACACACGCTGGCCTACGACAAGGGCTGGAGAGTCCGAACAGATTTTAAACAGTACCAGGTAAGTTTCTGGGCATTTGCAACTACTATTGTTGCAGCAGTCCACACAGTATGGCTTTTCCAGTTACTATTCTTTAGTAGTCCAAACGATCGAGCTTTCCCGGTTGTTCAACTTTTCAAGTTGTATTCTTATTGGAGTTTAAAAAAGAGACTTTGTCAGGTATTGAAGTCATAACAGTCTGGCAGAACTCTAAACACTTCATCATAGACAGTATTTATATGAGTCCTGGCAGTTTGAAAGTTCTTTGAGAATAATTGTTGGAATTGTTTTTGTCATATTGACTTATTGATGCAAGCATGCACTCTGTGCTGGGCCTTGTCAGTGGCTTAGTCAGACTTTAGATGCTTGCTAAATCAATTCAATACTGACTTACTTACTGAAAAGCCTTTTTAAGGCTTTATTATAGGCATGAGTCAGTTTGATACAGGTTTTCTTGATCAGTGAACTTTGCTAGTTACATGGTAGTTAGTTAGTTCATCCACTACCGATGTTGCAGATCTTTTGTATTGTTGTGTAGTTTTGTGCATGGTTTGTTTCAAATCAGAACTTTGAATGTTTTGCCAGCAGTTCTTGAATTTTATTACATTCCATTACATTACATTTATATGCAACATTTTACAGCACGTTTCTCTGTCTATGAAAGGAATTGGTGCTTAATGTTACAAGACATGGCAATACGAAAAGCGATTTGATGGGTGAATTGAGAGTGTGACCTGGAGTGTGTTTGGATATTCTTTCTTAGGTACTGAAGCAAAATCCGTTCTGGTGGACCCACCAGCGTCACGATGGAAAACTCTGGAATCTGAACAACTATCGTACAGATATGATACAAGCCCTCGGTGGAGTTGAAGGCATCCTAGAACACACGCTCTTCAAGGGAACCTACTTTCCAACATGGGAGGGTCTATTCTGGTAAGGATGTTACTTTTAGTCAATTAACATAGGCTTTGACTCATCTTGATGCAGTAAAACATCATAATGCAGATCTGAATATGACGGTTGAGTCATACATAGAGTATGTTTGCAGACTACTTTACACTGCAGTTATCGAAATAGATGTGACTTCTAAACTTTAATGCGATGTAACTGAAAGTTTTGGTTTACCTCTGATCACTGTACAGAGTAATGGAGTTGCTTATAGTAATTGGTGATATTTAGGCGTAAAAGAGTTCTGCCTGCTGTTGGTAATGACGATTCAAATTGATTCAGTTAGTTAAGTGTGTGGTGTTGCATGCATATTGTGCTGGCCTTTTTCGGTGGCTTGGTTGGAGTTTAGATGCGTGCTAAATAATTTCTTTCTCTGACCAGAAAGGCCGCCATTCAGATGCCTGAGTAACAGAGTTTTGAGCCATGGAAGTATGGTGCCAGTTATAATTAGTAGAACAAATTCTTTGCTCTTCTGTTTTATGATTATCATTATTGTTCATGTTATTATTCGTTGTGTTCTTATTATCTAACATATTCCTTAATTTATTATAATTCAAGTCTCTGTGGACATAACTGTAAATTCAGTCATTATTGATCAGTATGTAATATGTAGTAAACGTTAGTAAGATAATGTTGATAGGTTTGAATGCTGGTTTGTCTCTTGTCTTTTAAAGTGAACTAACAGAGGAGCTGTATATTTTATGTAAGTGTGAATTGAGTTACCATTTTTGGTAAATGTTGCAAGCATGCACTCTGTGCTGAGTCGGTTTCTGTGGCTTAGTCAGACTTTAAATGCTTGCTATAACAACACATAATTGACTGACCGAACGAAGTCCTCTATGATTACTTTTTACAAGGATGGGTCATTGTGATACAAGTTTTTCTGTGTCAACAATTCGTTATGGTTTTACAAAAGGGGTTTGTGTTGGTCCTGTAACTGTATCTTTTTTGTTTGTTACAAATGTTCTGTTACAATTATTACATTTTTGACAAACAATGTCACTGCAGCAACCATCTATTGATGCCTTAATCAAAATATAGTGCTATATGAGTTATTAGATTTGTTAGACTCTCCTAATTAGCATTTGGCGGTTTGGTAGTGCCTTTTAAGAAGTTTAATCATAAGTGAATGATTGAGATTAAAACATAAACCTCTGTGCTTAGTTTTGAAACTGAACCTGAAAGGGTTAACTAAAATTATAGTTGCCTAAAGTGATGTTGTTTTAGGTATATTGTTGGATGAAATTGCAAGTATGCACTCTGTGCTGAGTCGGTTTCTGTGACTTAGTCGGACTTTAGATGCTTGCTATAACAGCAAGTCCTAGTTGGCATATTCAAAACCGGTACTAATATATTACTGGCTTCATTCAGCAGGATACAACTTTTGTTTTTTATACCCGTAGTAGGAAATAAGTTGCTTAAAGTGATGTTGTTTTAGGTATATTGTTGGCCTATGCATTTCTTTTTCAATGGCATTTGAATGAATTTGCAAGTATGCACTCTGTGCTGAGTCGGTTTCTGTGACTTAGTCGGACTTTAGATGCTTGCTATAACAGCAAGTCCTAGTTGGCATATTCAAAACCTGTACTGATATATTACTGGCTTCATTCAACAGGATACAACTTTTGTTGTTTATACCCGTAGTAGGAAATTAGTTGCTTAAAGTGATGTTGTTTTAGGTATATTGTTGGCCTATGCATTTCTTTTTCAATGGCATTTGAATGAATTTGCAAGTATGCACTCTGTGCTGAGTCGGTTTCTGTGACTTAGTCGGACTTTAGATGCTTGCTATAACAGCAAGTCCTAGTTGGCACATTCACAACCTGTACTGATATATTACTGGCTTCATTCAGCAGGATACAACTTTTGTTGTGTATACCCGTAGTAGGAAATTAGTTGCTTAAAGTGATGTTGTTTTAGGTATATTGTTGGCCTATGCATTTCTTTTTCAATGGCATTTGAATGAATTTGCAAGTATGCACTCTGTGCTGAGTCGATTTCTGTGACTTAGTCGGACTTTAGATGCTTGCTATAACAGCAAGTCCTAGTTGGCATATTCAAAACCTGTACTGATATATTACTGGCTTCATTCAACAGGATACAACTTTTGTTGTTTATACCCGTAGTAGGAAATTAGTTGCTTAAAGTGATGTTGTTTTAGGTATATTGTTGGCCTATGCATTTCTTTTTCAATGGCATTTGAATGAATTTGCAAGTATGCACTCTGTGCTGAGTCGATTTCTGTGACTTAGTCGGACTTTAGATGCTTGCTATAACAGCAAGTCCTAGTTGGCATATTCATAACCTGTACTGATATATTACTGGCTTCATTCAACAGGATACAACTTTTGTTGTTTATACCCGTAGTAGGAAATTAGTTGCTTAAAGTGATGTTGTTTTAGGTATATTGGTGGCCTATGCATTTCTTTTTCAATGGCATTTGAATGAATTTGCAAGTATGCACTCTGTGCTGAGTCGATTTTTGTGACTTAGTCGGACTTTAGATGCTTGCTATAACAGCAAGTCCTAGTTGGCATATTCAAAACCTGTACTGATATATTACTGGCTTCATTCAACAGGATACAACTTTTGTTGTTTATACACGTAGTAGGAAATTAGTTGCTTAAAGTGATGTTGTTTTAGGTATATTGTTGGCCTATGCATTTCTTTTTCAATGGCATTTGAATGAATTTGCAAGTATGCACTCTGTGCTGAGTCGGTTTCTGTGACTTAGTCGGACTTTAGATGCTTGCTATAACAGCAAGTCCTAGTTGGCACATTCACAACCTGTACTGATATATTACTGGCTTCATTCAGCAGGATACAACTTTTGTTGTGTATACCCGTAGTAGGAAATAAGTTGCTTAAAGTGATGTTGTTTTAGGTATATTGTTGGCGTATGCATTTCGTTTTGAATGGCATTTGAATGAATTTGCAAGTATGCACTCTGTGCTGAGTCGATTTCTGTGACTTAGTCGGACTTTAGATGCTTGCTATAACAGCAAGTCCTAGTTGGCGTATTCAAAACCTGTACTGATATATTACTGGCTTCATTCAACAGGATACAACTTTTGTTGTTTATACCCGTAGTAGGAAATTAGTTGCTTAAAGTGATGTTGTTTTAGGTATATTGTTGGCGTATGCATTTCTTTTTCAATGGCATTTGAATGAATTTGCAAGTATGCACTCTGTGCTGAGTCGATTTCTGTGACTTAGTCGGACTTTAGATGCTTGCTATAACAGCAAGTCCTAGTTGGCATATTCAAAACCTGTACTGATATATTACTGGCTTCATTCAACAGGATACAACTTTTGTTGTTTATACCCGTAGTAGGAAATTAGTTGCTTAAAGTGATGTTGTTTTAGGTATATTGGTGGCCTATGCATTTCTTTTTCAATGGCATTTGAATGAATTTGCAAGTATGCACTCTGTGCTGAGTCGATTTCTGTGACTTAGTCGGACTTTAGATGCTTGCTATAACAGCAAGTCCTAATTGGCATATTCAAAACCTGTACTGATATATTACTGGCTTCATTCAACAGGATACAACTTTTGTTGTTTATACCCGTAGTAGGAAATTAGTTGCTTAAAGTGATGTTGTTTTAGGTATATTGTTGGCCTATGCATTTCTTTTTCAATGGCATTTGAATGAATTTGCAAGTATGCACTCTGTGCTGAGTCGGTTTCTGTGACTTAGTCGGACTTTAGATGCTTGCTATAACAGCAAGTCCTAGTTGGCATATTCAAAACCTGTACTGATATATTACTGGCTTCTATCAACAGGATACAATTTTTGTGTGGGGTAATAAATTCTGCACTTTAATTTACGTTGTTTTGAATAACCTCTGAAGTATGTTGGGTATATTATCTGTCTATCCATTTCTTTTTTTTATGGCATTGCAAGTATGCACTCTGTGCTTGGTCGTTTTATGTGCCTTAGTTGGACTTTAGATACTTGCCATAGCAAGTCTTTTTGGATCGTTTCAAACATGTACCAACATAAATACTTTCTTTGGCATTCTACAGGGCACAACTTTTGCTGTTTAGAGAAGCAAGTTTTGTGCTTGAAGTGATGTTGTTTTAAAGAGCATCCTAAGTGTGCTGCACATATTTGTAGACTAATTTTTTTCAATGACATCTCTTCAGCTGCTGCTGCTGATGATGATGATTTAGAGTGATGTTGTTGGCACTAAGGTTGACACTTGTTATCTTGGCCAGAACTAGATCTCATTTTTCTTTCTGTTAAAGGGAGAAAGCCAGCGGATTCGAGGAGTCGATGAAGTATAAGAAGCTGACAAACGCTCAGCGGTCGGGTTTGAATCAGATTCCAAATCGTCGTTTTACTTTGTGGTGGTCACCAACAATCAACAGGGCCAACGTTTATGTCGGATTTCAAGTACAGCTCGATTTGACCGGCATATTCATGCACGGCAAGATTCCAACTCTGAAGATCTCCCTTATTCAGATCTTCAGGGCCCATTTGTGGCAGAAAATACATGAGAGCATCGTCATGGATCTCTGTCAGGTAGGCTGACATACCAGGATGTTTATGTCATATGTAATGTAATCGAGCAGTTGTATAGCACACCTTCAAGATGTCTACTCAGAGGCGCTCTCGGTGCTGGTCAAAATGATGCTAAATGTCATACTGAACAAGTTAAATACATCTGTATACATAATAAACTGAAAAGTGTCACCAGTGGTGGACCCACACACAAGCGTGGAACCAACCAACGGATTCCCGTCGACAGCTGACAGATGGCATGGATGTTCATTTTGTTGTATATCTATCGACTTTCCTGTTGACATCAACAGTAAAGAATTACACCTTATACACATGAATTGAAAAAAATGTGTATTTGTTCTGAATATGTGTATGCTCTCTTACAGATTTCAGCTCTTACGTAAATTGCTGATTAAATACGTAAATTATAATATTCATGATATTTAGGTGTTTTCAGCAGATTTTAATGGTTTGGAGCTTATGGGTGCTAATGTCTGTGGGACTATTGATCCTGTTTGAATTCTTCACAAACTGATTTTAATCACTATTTTGTACCAATATATTCATTATTGGCCTATCTGGAATATTTCTTTATTGTAGGTCGACATCAACAAGTTCTTTTTCTAAATGTTTCACTTTGGCTGTATCATTATATTTGAGATTATAATGTGGCTGTTAGTTTTTCTAATATTGACTAGCTATATTGTGTTCTGATTGATTTCATACTGCAATAATATTTAAACTTTTGTTTTGTTTGTTTAGGTTTTTGATCAGGAACTTGATGCTCTTGGTGTTGAGACAGTTCAGAAGGAGACGATTCACCCTCGAAAATCATACAAGATGAACAGCTCTTGTGCGGATATCCTTCTATTTGCTGCCTACAAGTGGAACGTGTCTCGTCCGTCTCTCTTAGCTGACTCAAAGTAAGTACATGATTCAGTGATCGCTATTTGCCTTATGCAAATGGTTTCATTTGGCACTGTTAGTTTGTAATGTATTGAAAACTGTCCTGTGTTAAACTCGCTGGCAAATACAATTTAGTAAAATTATATGCTTTCTTCGTCGATCCAGTGTCATTCAAATCTGAGTATAATGAAATGTATTCTGTGCAATTATTATTCTCGTGGCCCAACCGTCAAGTTTTTACAAGTCCTCAAGACATTTTTCTTTAGTCATGGCTTGGCTGGAAGCGCTCCTGAGTAGTTTTCTTGAAGGGGTGCTATATAAATTCTCAGAATGAAGGAGTATTATGTTTGCAGTTCTTTGCAGTTAGACATTAATAAAGAACACTGATGAACACAAGAAAAACAAATAAATAAAAAAGGGAAAAAAGAAACGATGTTGGCATGTTGAGAAGGAAATAGAAAACGAGGGCGCCCAAGGAAGAAATGGATGGGTGGGATACAAGAAAGAACCGGAATGAATCTGGAGGAATTATGGGATGCAACCTTGGAGAGAAAGCAATGGAGAAGGTAGATCATGACGGTCGTTAGAGGTCAACGAACTGAAAGCACAAGGTAACAAGGTGATGCTATGCTGCTAAACCTAAAATCCCAAATGTGGCTGGGCTGAGGAGGAATGGGTGCAATGCTTGTAGTAAATGAATTCCATCTATGGGTTCAATTTATGTTCAATTTATTTGTTTATTTTTTATTGAAATATATATCATGAGGCTTTGTGTGACTGCAGGGATGTAATGGACAACACAACAACTCAGAAGTACTGGCTGGATATTCAACTGCGATGGGGAGACTATGACTCGCATGACATTGAGCGCTATGCTCGTGCCAAGTTCTTGGATTATACCACAGACAATATGAGCATATATCCATCGCCAACCGGTGTTCTTATTGCATTGGATCTGGCCTACAATCTGCACAGGTGCTTTTAACAAGTCTACACATGTCTTATTATATACTATTTTATGCTTTAAAATTATTGCTATTGGTTAATATGCAGGTATTAGAGACGGCGAGCTCATTTGACAGGTGGGAGACACCAAATCAGAGGGGTAGAAAATGTGGGGGGGATAAACGTATATCTAGTGTCCCTCTCTTTAAAAGGTGGGGTGACTTGTCCCCTACACCCAACCCAACCCCGGATCGCCACCCCTGGCAGGTATTAAGAGTTTGCTTGTCTTGACTGAAAGTTACTTGAAGAATTCTTATTTGAACATTTTAAGATTCTGTACGTCTAAGGCATTTAAATCCTCAGTGACGATTTTATAGTTCTGAGAGCATAGATCAAAATCTTGTGACGGAAATTTTCAGTTTACGCAACTATGATAATGTTACTAAGCTGTATCCCTTTAATGATGAACATGTTCTAAAAGTGGCTGGGAGGCCAATGCAGCTCTCATGATTAATGTATTAAAGTTGAAATGCATTTTGTATGCATGTAAAGGGTGATGTCTTGTTATTATCAATGTTGCTATTGTTATTTTTACTGTGCTTTTGTTAAGTGCTTGTATCTGATGACCAAACATTGATCTATGAAACAAAGCAATTGTTTTCTCAAGGTCAATACACAGTTGTCATTCCAGATGGGGTCTGAACTTACAGAATATTTCGCAAAATTGGATACTAATTTTGCCGACCCCACCTCACTTTCAGAAGGCATATCTCCGTAAAATTTTGAAATATCTCAATAAAAGTTTGTTTTTTTGCCTCAAAGTGATGGACTAACAGGTGAAAAAATTTTCAGCAAAATCTAAGGTTGAAGGTGGGAGGGGTCTGGTCGATTTGACATGAAACATTTTAATATACATAAAGAGAATGACCCTTTCATGAATCTTTATGAAAAGGTTTGTTGCTTTTGTTCAGTGCATTTGGAAACTGGTTCCCTGGAAGTAAACCATTGATTCAACAGTCAATGGCAAAGATCATGAAAGCTAATCCTGCTCTTTACGTCT
The DNA here is from genome assembly GCA_959347315.1 of Bimastos eiseni. Classification (NCBI taxonomy): domain Eukaryota; kingdom Metazoa; phylum Annelida; class Clitellata; order Crassiclitellata; family Lumbricidae; genus Bimastos; species Bimastos eiseni. The sequence goes on from OY365820.1 coordinate 12,459,157, forward strand.
TGCGAGAGCGCATCCGTAAGGCACTTCAGCTCTACTCGTCTGAACCGACTGAGCCGTACCTGTCGTCCCAAAACTACGGAGAACTCTTCTCCAACCAAATCATCTGGTTCGTGGATGACACCAACGTCTACAGAGTTACCATCCATAAGGTCAGAGCAGAGCTTGTTTGATATCTCACAGTGGGATAGTTTGCGTAAATTAGTATCACCAGAACCTCTCAAGCTGGCTGCACAGCCTTCTTCTGACAGCAGCAATATCTGAGTTGTATATCTGTTTCAGATAAGTTGAATTTCAATGGGTTGCTTATTTTATTGTGGGAAAACAGGATTCAACAGTGTGACCCTTTAACGGCCAGCCAGATTGATTTGCCATACATTTTAGTATGCGCTGCTGGTCCTCACAGGAGCATCCACATAGGGGGTCCGGAGGCAAAATGCCTCCAATTTCAGGTAGGAGGGATAATTTTTTAGTCTCAGGGGAACATCTTGCCTTCCTAACACTGGGGACCGGCAGTTTGCCTCCATCACTCAGGGGGGATTGACGCCCCAGGTGCTTGTCGTTAAAGTGTTACGTTTTCGGTTAAAAGTTTATTGGAGATGGTCAGAAGACGTTAGTGACAGGAACGCCATTTGGAGTTGTAAATTTCCAAACAGATACACATCACCAATTCAATGCGATACTGACTGCTTTGCTCCTATTTTAAGATTTACCTGAATTCATCTAACTTGCAGTATGCAAATATGGGTCACTGCAAGTTATAATAGCAAGGAGGTTATTTATCAGTGAAAGGAGTTATGTGTACAAATTAAGTTTCAGAGAAGTTGTTGATAATATTATATAGTTTATTTTCAATATGACAGACATTCGAAGGAAACTTGACAACCAAGCCAATAAACGGAGCAATCTTCATCTTTAACCCACGAACTGGACAGCTGTTCTTAAAGATCATTCACACATCTGTTTGGGCTGGACAGAAACGTCTTGGCCAGGTAATAACTGTTACATTTGTCATACTGATTTATTTGCCTACATTATACAGTCCTTTTGTGTTTCATTTTTAAGCGCCCTTGTAGCGGCATGGCTGCGTTACACCACTGTAGAAATTGTTCGCTTAATAAGTAATAATTCGACTGTTACTAGTTAGTATGACAACAAAGAGACCAGAACCAGTTAAGTCAATGAAATACAGTCATAGAAAAGTTTTCTTGCTAAAGAGTCTAGGAGACCAATAAAGAACTGGATTTTGCATACTGAAACTGGAGAATGTGTAAATATTATGATTGCAAGTCATAACATGAAGGACTACAAGTTTTTTTTAGGAGTTAAATTTAACTGCATGGGAACCATCATGTTGTACTGGTCAATTTACCAATGCCACCTAATGAATAACGGTAGCAGGTATCAATCCCACTTTCTCCAGGATGTTCTTTTCTTCACACCAATGATGACATTCATCTATTGCCCACTACCCCACACCCATAAGCTTGAAGCCCTTTGTCAAGTTAAATGTCTTTGTATTTTTGTCATAATGAGTTGAAAAGGACAAAGTTGAGCTTATACACCAAAACTTTTCATAAAGCTGTTTTGGAGCAATACCACAAGCCGCACTTTACTGAATTTGTTTTATATAATGAGAGAATGTTTCTAGCTAAACTGAATTTTTTTAGCTTCATTGCAACCGTGTTCCATACGTCAGAACGCTTGTTATACTGAATCATGTTATAAAAATGTTCCTGCTGTGTTGTACTGATGTATTTTAATGAATTGAACAGCTGGCCAAGTGGAAGACGGCAGAAGAAGTCGCAGCCCTCATTCGTTCGCTGCCTGTTGAGGAACAGCCAAAGCAGATCATTGTGACAAGAAAGGGAATGTTGGATCCTCTTGAGGTAGGAGGCAGCTATTGTTGAATTTCTGCGGCTCAATTGAAAGAAAGCTTCATTAGTTATGGAACAGCCTTCCGGCTGTGACTTGTGCTACCATCCTATCTGGTAGCACAACTGTTTCTGCTCGTTGTCTTAAGGCTTTTCTTTTTTCTAGGGCTTTCTCGTACTGGGAGCGCCTCTGATTAGGTTGTACTGTGAGAGGCGCTTTATAAATCCGTAAATAGAATAGAATAGTTCTTCGTTTGGTTGATGGATGATTGTACATTGTGGTGAGGTAATTAGTGGATGATTTAATCGGCCGATTATCTAGAACTTTGATTGACTTATTGGTGGCATATTTGCAATACTTTACTTGTTGATTTTCGTTAGTAGATTGTTTATGTAATGTAATGTAATGGCGCACTTATATAGCGCCACTCAAATCAGAGGTGCTCACGACTCAACACAAGGCTAAACTGAAAAAAAGAAAGTTTAGGCGATTTATTGTGACTCAATGCATTTTTGGCAGATTTGTTTCATTTCAAAATTGGTTATGCAAGCTTTCTTTGCATTGAGGCATGTCTTATTATATTGTTCTATTTTTATTGGTTTCTTATATGAAATATAATGAATTGACTTTTTTATAGGTCCACTTGCTTGACTTCCCCAACATTGTCATCAAAGGTAGTGAACTGCAGTTGCCATTCCAGGCTTGTCTGAAGGCAAGTTTGAGTTTTACTATATTTGGTTAATTTCTTGTTCTGTGAACAGCAAGTTCTAAATTCTGTGGACTTCTCAATTGATTGTCTGCAGTTGAATTTGTACTTTGAAGTTTCTTATTTTAAGTTGAAGAAACCAGCATTCTTAAATACAGGGATTTAGTAAATAGGTGAAAACTTGGCGGCACGATTCTTCAACAAATACTCAGGACTTATCGTGTTGTCTTTGAGACTCATGTCATGACCTGGTAACATGATTGTCTTAACTAAATTTGGAATCTAAGTTCAGAACTTTTGTTACTTCACAAGTCTTATTATACTGGAGCAATCAGCATGTTTATAACAAGACTATTGTTTTAAAGTGTATTTTATTTATTCTGAAATTTTATATGGCCCTTCTTCCAACATTGCTCAGAAGTGCCTCGATGGCACAACTGAAGTTGTACTGCAGAGCAATTGTGTGCGAAGAACTTGCTCTAGGTCCCTACACAGTGACTGGCACCTCGGACGAAAGTCGAACCCGCTCACTCGGTTCACACTGAGTGTTTCAGGCCGACCAATCAGCTCTAACCAGTCAGCCACTGTGCCACACTATGGTATACTTAAGAGGTGTCTGTTCAGATTTGATGTTGGTCGTCGTGTGTTTTCAGGTGGAGAAGTTTGGTGACCTGATCTTGAAAGCAACTGAACCGCAGATGGTTCTTTTCAACCTATACGACGACTGGCTGAAGACGATCTCGTCCTACACTGCTTTCTCTCGGCTGATTCTCATCCTTCGAGCTCTGCACGTCAACAATGACCGGACGAAGATGGTCCTTAAGCCGGACAAGACGACCATAACCGAACCACATCACATCTGGCCGACGCTTACGGACGAGGAGTGGATGAAGATCGAAGTCCAGCTCAAGGATTTGATACTTGCTGACTATGGCAAAAAGAACAAGTGGGTGAAAGTTGATTGCTATATGGTGGTTTCTTTACAATACAATACAACTGAAATTTGATATCACCCTTCTTCCAACATTTTTGCACAGAAGTGCACACATCTCGACGACGCAACTGCAGCCGCACTGCAGGGCAACTGTGCACAAAGGACTTGAGCGCTCAAGGTCCCTACACAGTGTCTCCCCGGACAAGGGTCTTCATGTATGTGTTTGGCTTCCATTGCTGTACACCTACCATGTCCTTGTCTTCAGTCTCCTTTGCTTGTTGCTTGAAGGAAACTATTGTCTGCTGTCATGAGTTCTACTGAGTGGTGTGTAAGTAGTAGTTGGAGGCATTTCTGCAGCATCTCTTCTGGCATGTGTATTAAATACAATTTATTAGAATGATCTTCTCCTGCTGAGGTATTGAAGTCTAGTAATGGACTTAGGAAACATTTCAAACTGGTGGACAAACTATAGCAATATATCACACATTTCTGTGGAAGCTTACAAGCTTCCATTATAGTCGATGTCTGGAATTAAATTGCTGTAGACTATGATTACTGTTAGATAAATTCAGTTTGTTCATATCAGTTGCATCAAACTTTAACAGTCGAATTCACTTGTATAACAAAGGAATTAATCTCCCGAAATAAAATCTCAACTGTTCAACAATGTTTGACAACTACTGACCAGTATTCTATCTATTGTCATTAGTGTCAACGTTGCATCACTGACACAGTCAGAAATTCGTGACATCATCCTCGGCATGGAAATCTCCGCACCATCTGCTCAGCGCCAGCAGATCGCGGAAATTGAAAAGCAGACGAAGGAACAGTCGCAGCTGACCGCAACCACGACACGCACGGTCAACAAACACGGCGACGACATAATCACGTCAACGACCAGCAACTACGAGACGCAGACATTCGCGTCAAAGACGGAGTGGAGGGTCCGAGCTATTTCGGCGACCAATCTCCATCTTCGGACAAACCATATTCACATCTCTTCCGATGACATCAAAGAAACTGGCTACACGTACATTCTACCAAAGAACATCCTCAAGAAATTCATCATTATCTCTGATTTGCGTGCTCAGGTAAAAATATGCTAAATATTTTTCATCAATATCTGAGAAATCTAAGCATCTGTTGGCAAAAGTAACCTTTAAACCGTTGGCTAGATTGTCCCAATTATTGTTTTGTAGCAACCGATGGGAGAATTGTTTGTGTTGTTAAATTAAGTTAGGCTGTTTATTGTTTAAGCACAAGTAGTGATAGAAATATTGTCTATGTTGATTTATCCAGTTTTCTTAACGTTATGAAATCACAGTTCAGCAGGGCTTGTAATTCCAGGTGCATGGACTGTGGAAGACAGTTCTAAGCTGAGGGACCAACATGTACAAGGGGTATGATGTGGTTCCTTTGGCGTTGGCGTTACTTGTGCTGTGTTTGTGAAATTGTTTTCAAATGATCGTTTCACACGCTTTGTTTAATTCGTCTGTAGATTTCTGGTTACCTGTTTGGAGTCAGTCCACCAGACAACCCTCAAGTGAAGGAGATCCGGTGCATTGTTATGCCACCCCAGTGGGGAACCCATCAGATGGTCCATCTGCCAAACATCCTTCCAACTCACGACTACCTTAAGGTCTGTCTGGGTTACCTTCAGTTCAGATGTAACCAATGTTTGATGCTTCAGATTATAATCAGTCTTTGTGTATTTGCATGATGTGTACACTCATTGGAAGTTACGTCCAATTAAGTCACACCCACTTTATACACACGGCTTTTAGTTCCTCAAATAAACCCTGATGACTTTTGCACACTGTGTTTGCTATGTTCATTCTGCTGTTCTGTATGTACCAACTTAGTTTACTTCATTTTGGGCTGATTGATAGTGTATTGGTTAGTCTGGAGGTTCCAATCCCTCCCCCGCCCATCAGGGCAGAAATTTAGTTAGAGATTTCTGCTCAAGCGGCACCTCTAACCAGCTCAGTTATAATTAGTGCACTGACCATGCACTGGTGGGTAGATTAGACAGCGAGGGAGACGACTGCCATCCATATGCTGAGGCTTAGAAAATAATGTTGCTAACACATTATATCCAGGCTTAAGGGACTTCTCTTCTTGTATTTTTTTTTAGAACTGTACCCAATTTCCTTCTCCTGCATCAATATATGGCGAGATTTGTTGTGCTTACAGTTAACATTTCATTTGAATATCTTCTGTGAATTCACTAGATTTGTTTACTTCTGGAAAATTCTAGGAAATGGAGCCGTTGGGATGGATTCACACACAGCCGAATGAGCAGCCTCAGCTGTCTCCCCAGGATATCACAACCCATGCGAAGGTTATGACAGATAATGCGGTCTGGGATGGAGAGAAAACAATCGTCATCACCTGCAGGTGACTGTTATATCATTCGGCTTCTTCGTAATGCATTAGTGACCATTTTGAGGTTTGTAGCTGCTGAGGTTGTGTTAATTCTTATAAAGCACCTTCTAATAGGTTTTTGAGACTGAAAATCATTGGAGGAGAACGTCAGTTGGAACTGTTTACTTGTGCCAATTACAAGCCTTAAAGAAACCTTCCATTTGTAATTTGTCAGTTTGGTTTTTCCTGTTCTCTCTTCACTTCTGTCACCTGATCTCTGATGGCCTATAAGCTGATAAGTTATTCAGAATAACGTAATGTTTCAGATATTGAGTATGGTGTCTGTTTCCATAAAGTGGCCTACAATGACAAGTACAGTTACTCAGTTTTGTACTACGCCCTTGCAGCGGTACGGCCGCGTTTACGGCGCGATATAAGTCAGCATTATTATTATTAGCACACCATTTGACAGTCATTAAATGAGCCGTGAATGGCGTAGTTAGCCCCACCACACAGCAACAATATCTTACCCCACTCTGTCTTTCCCCCTCCCCCCCTATATTTTTCTCTCTCTCTCTCTCTCTGTCAGTGCATAACGATGCTATTGCATTTTGCAGCTTCACTCCTGGCTCCTGTTCTCTGATGGCATATAAGCTGACTCCTAGTGGCTACGAGTGGGGACGACAGAACAAAGACACTGGCAACAATCCCAAGGGTTACCTGCCGTCACATTACGAGAAAGTGCAGATGCTGCTGTCCGACAGATTCCTCGGTTTCTTCATGTCGCCGGCTCAGGGATCGTGGAACTACAACTTCATGGGTAAGTGGATGCATGTCGGATCATTGCTCTGTTGTTCAAATAACGAGGGATGCTTTGGCATGTTTACCATGCAGCAAGGGATCACGAGGGGTGCACTAGTATTTCAAATCTCAGACAGATTTGAATATCAGGTAAATATGTCTTTTGGATTGTGTTGATCATAGGTGTGATCTGAGTAATAAAGTGTTGGCTGGTTAGCTGTATATGTTCATTGGTTGATGTGGTAGTGCAAAATCTAGTTTTGGATCATAGATTTAAAATTACGTTTGAAATTCTCTGACATATTTGTTAATTATCTGCGATTTCTCATCAGACAGACCCAATCCATTGTAGTATTGTACTTGGGCAGAAGTTAGTGAATAAATTCAGTCAAGTTGCTGTGCATATTGTTTTGAGCTCTGTATTGGCGAGTTAAAATGAGTCAGATTACTAAGGAGACTGATTTATGAACTTGCGGCATGCAGAGCAGAATTATTACAACTGTAGATCACACACAATTACATTGAGCAAAGTATGTTGTGCAGTATTAACGATTGAGCTGATGAAATATATTTTACAAATGAATAGCAACGAGATGATACCGGAATTTTCTCTGCAAGTATTTTTGCAAATGAGAACAGAATTAAAAGACTAAATGAGGCTAAGTTATACTTGCATTTATTTCGTTTCATCCTTTATAGATGGCTATCAGTTCATTCCACACTAAATGCCAGTTGTATTACCCAACTAGATCATCCAAATCATTTCTAAAAGCTTGGTACACTGCTCTGCTTAATAACATTTGGCTGAAATTGTGATTAACTATAGGTGTCCTTCATGATCCAAACATGAAGTACGAACTGCAGTTGGCCAACCCCAAGGAGTTCTATCATGAGATCCATCGGCCAGCACACTTCAACACCTTCCGAAGCCTCGATGAAGGCGAGGCAGTTGGTGCCGACCGTGAAGATTTCTTCACTTAAGCACAAACCTGAACTTATGGCAAGAACAGACTGAATTCGCATGTTGAATTGCGAGACAAAGAACGATACAGTCATGACTCATGCACTGGTTTCTTCACTTTGAGCGAGAGGTGATGGATTGACGATTTTTCTGTGAACTGTGATTCAGAAAAGCAATTGCCACGACTTTTCTGCTGCATTTTGAGGCAATGGTCATTATCTTGGTAATACGAAATTGTAGTGGCTTTATTAAGTTTATTTTTGAGCAACAAGACAGTTACTTTAATTTTCAGTTTTGTTGACTACCATTTGAATGTTGTAAGCAATATGGAAATTTTTTTGAGTTTATTTCCATCGTTTTTGGGATAGTTACCTTGTAATTTCTGCTTCTTCTGAACAGGTAACCTAACTGGAACTGTGTTCTCCAACATCCTGCGATTTAGGGACGCTCCAATTATAGTTCACCTAAGACATTTGGCAAGGTACTTACTGTAAATCTGCAGGCTTGTCCATGTGCTTCACGGTACATGTCTTGAAGAGGCACTATACAAATTAAGCATTGCATGAAATCAGTTTCTTAGTATCTTTTCTCAGTAGTGCCTCTATAGAATTCAGTACTTTGCACTGAGGAGATATGGGCAAATGATAGAGGGAAAAATCATTCAAAAAGGTGAAATTTCAACACGTGTCTTGAACTTTTGTAATGTGTGCATTCATAACTATTATAAAAACTATTTTGTGAACCCTGTAATCCTGTTGGACCTTTTACTGGGTAATAAAGACCGTGAAGTTGGAGTTGAGTTCGTGTTAGTGAGGCGGATTGTTGACTCGATATTTAGAATCCTTTGGATAGGTGGCTAGAAGTAAGATTGAATTTGTTATGACTATTTGTTATGTTATAGTACTTGACTCAAACCAAGATAATTCTGTTTCTGATGAAGTGTAGTAGTCCGTGGAGGTTTAAGCGATTGTGGTCTGTTGCAGTTTTGTAATGGATATCCCTAGGATCGGATATTGTTTCTTTCTCTGTTGGTTTAAGTGAATTTCCCTATTTGTCCTTCGTGACCAATAGGGAAAGACTTCCAGGTCGATCTCGTACAGCTTGTGAAGATCGATGATGCAAGAAATAATCTCTTACACTCCCTGGGACCTTGTAAAATTGCCACTGGAAGTCTCATTAATTAACACATTATATTATGACAACAAGGTTGTGCTACAATGAAGCCATTTTCTTAAGATACTGAAGTTTGTGGTCCCTGTTTTGAGTGTGTGTGTTGACCAGAGTTTGCATTATAGTGAAGCACATTATAATGGTGTTCCAGTGTATTACTCCAATTGCTACATGCCATATCACTTTGGATTTTTTTGACGATATATGAGCCGTGACTGCTGTATGTCTTCGAGAGGTTCTTATAAGGCGCTATATAAATAGCCAGATACATACATACATGGTTGCATCGTGTACTGCTGACGATCCCAAGGTTCCCTTGTGAATTCATGGGAGCATGCTTAATGATGTTTATGATAAATGCTATAGTGCTAGGTCCTGTTTAACCACAAGGAAAACAATGGTGATGGTTCAACAATGGGATGGATTTAACAAGTAATCTATGATACAAAAATCAATATCAAGTCGCTTGTTGCAATGCGACTTTGTGCAAAAGTCACAAAAACAATTCATTCTGATACTCTCCCACGAAAGGTTCGGCTGCTATCGTTTAAATGTTATGTAAATTCATTGAAGAGACTTTGTAGCACGATTTTTATGTGGAGCTAGACATTTGATAGAATGACTTGGAACAGGAAATGCATATGTAGGTATAATGTAATTATAGTTCACCTAAGGCATTTGACAAGGTACTTACTGTAAAACTTGCAGAAAGGTTGGCTGATAAAATTAATGATCATCAAGCCATTTGGTAACGTTGGCAGTAAGCCAAGATTTACTTAATGGGAAAGACATTCTATGAAAAGTGAACGACGCCGATCGAGCAAAAGAGAAAACAACCCAACAGGAGCGTTGGCCGCCGCGTGTGTGTGAATATTTAATGTTTTATGGCAGGCTGCTTATGAATTTGCCTTTAAGCTGTAGGCCTACGCTCTTGCTTCGAATCCAGGTGTGTTGCTTCGTGAGACGCTGTGAATGCGGCATCGCCTAGAAGTCGTCCTCTTTGATATGCCTTCTAAGGCGACGAATGATATGCGCCCATGGGTCGGAATTCTGATCGGTAGTAATTGAATTCGTTCTTTGAAGCTGTCGATGTCGCAATTGGACTATCGTTCTACGACGACCGTTGAGGATCTGTCCTATGCCACAGGCGGAGAGACAGATACAGAGATGAAAGGCTCGAGAGGCTGAAAGGCAGATGAAAGGATGCACAGACGGAAGGAGAGGCAGAGGGACAGATGGAAAGAGATGCAGAGCGACTGGCGCAACGATGAACAGACGGAAGGGAAGGAGAAACAGAGGGACAGACAGGCCAAATGAGGGGTAGAGAAAAGGAAGGAGAGACGGAGGGACAGACATAAGGCTGGACAGACAAACTAAGACATTGAGGGACAGACGGAAAGGAATCTAGAGGGAGAGACTGAAGGAGGGACAGATGGAAGAAGATGCAGAGGCACGGAAAGACAGAAGGAAAGTGGAAAGAGGAGAAGCAGCTGCGTGATTGATACGCGTATTAAACGATTCGTCCGAGTGGTTTGGAATACAAATCGACCTCATTTATCTTTTATATTGGCCTCCCGTTCTGCGTCTATGTCTGGCTGTGTATCTGTCTGTCTGTGTATCTGTCTGGCTGTGTATCTGTCTGTCTGTGTATCTGTCTGGCTGTGTATCTGTCTGTCTGTGTATCTGTCTGTCTGTGTATCTGTCTGGCTGTGTATCTGTCTGGCTGTGTATCTGTCTGTCTGTCTTCCATTGCATAAGCTCTCCCTGTCGGTGTATGTTTGTCGCCATCTGTCTACCTCGTTTCCATGTCTCTGCCGAACTGTTAGGCCTCGCGTCAACTCCTTGTGGACATCGTCTAGCTTCTTCTTGTCTCTGAACAGCTGCGGCGTCTGCTTTGATCATCGCCTGGTGATCCATATTTTTTTATCTTCACCGCCAATTAACTGAATATTCTCCTTCTCCAGTCCGTTCGATTTCTTTTTCTGTCCTTGAATGCGACTTTCGTTTCGTCGAAAGACTAATTATGCTTTTTCATTAATCTTTTGTTCCTCCGTTTTCATTTCTAGTTCTTTCTATCCTCTCCTTCCTCTGCAAATCTCTGTCAACTTTCACTTCCCTTTTTATGCATCACATCCCTCGCTTTCATATTCATTGTGTTTTTCCTCTATTTCCGCAGCAGAAGGAGGCAAAAGAGATGGAACAGAAAGACAAATTGCAAGTCGATGAAGAAGGAGAAACATCTCTCTTGTATTTTCGTTTATTGGAAAAGAATTATCGCTGTCAAAACGCAGCGATCTTACAAATTCATATGGACAAAAACCTCCTATTTATATAAAAGTGTAAAGATATATATAAAAATAGAGGATTCATTTGTTGTCGGCGTTGGTCTATTAAATCTTCAATCGTCGAATGGCTTTCAAACGCCGACAACTCACTCGATCCAACCGGTTTCGCAAAAAGCCTGACACAAGAAACACAGCGATAGACAGACGATTGGTATCTAAGCATACACGAAGAGGGACATTCAACAGTCTACGGAAGTGTGCATTCATACATATTACATAATGCACCAAGGCGGAAACTAAGACATATACGTGTGAGCTACATAAAGAGTAAGGCTTACGGTGGTCAGCGCAGCCTAAGCAACAGCAACAGCAGCTAGAGCATCGCCAAGCGTCATGGCCGCGGTTGCTGTCAAAGAGAGTCACGCAAACGGACACATATCAAGAGCCACGCGCAGAGACAGACACACTCAGCCAGAGAAAGACACTGACAGATAGACAGCTGTAGGGTGAATCTAGATCATGTAATTGAACTCTCCGCCTCAGCCATAGGCGATTTACCGGCGCCCGCGTAGTCGGCCACCCTTAGATCGCCGGCCGCATCTGCAGACGCACGCCTCTCGGTTGCCAATCAGATGCAATCACGATGACGACGACGACGATGATGACGATAACAACAACGAAAATACCCAAGCTTCCTCCCGTATAATATGCAGATTCAAACGTCAGCGCCCCTACTCCACGGCGCGCGCAGCACATCGGCTAGGCCTTGTTGCCAGCCATAATCAAGAAGGTCGCAGTGCAGAAGGTCAAAGGCCACATGAATATTCATGTCCGGAGCGCCGCTAAACGTTGCCGGCGACACTGGATCAAATAGAATAAACACTGTGGCGCTGACAGTCGATGGGAGATCGTCTCTCAATGAAGTCGTCGCATGCGGCTGATATTTAAGGTACAGTTGCTGGTGGTAGTGGTGGTGGTGCTGGCACCTCGTCTATTCGGATGCGGCTAGGGATGATGTGCTGGCGAGGGAAGAAACACGTCGTTCTCGTTCTGACGAGCGTCTGTTCCGGAGCGTCGTTCGGCTGCCTGTGCATAGGTGTCGCCACTAGCTACTGGCTGTATGCGTTCGAAAGAGTCCCTCACGAAAATGGAACGATCTACGTCAAGACGACGACGACTGGGCTGTGGAGGAAGTGTGTGGAAAACGGTGGGTGCTATCGTTATTATTATTATTTTTTATCCCAGATCTTATTCTTGAGAAACAATAAATGGCGTTACGAGCTGCGGACGGGATTTAGAGAGCCAGGCCTTGTTCCAGGGCAGTAGGGACCGTGCCTCGAAATATTATGGGGCCGTTCACATATTATATAACGCATAAAATCCCAATTTTTTACCCACCCCCTACCCCTAATAACGTTATATAACAGCAGCTGTGACCCCCCACCCCTGATTTTTATTATATAACAGATATGCTACCCACCCACCCCTACCCCACCCCAGCCTATAAGCACATTATAAGACATACAATCGACATAATTGAATTGCACAATTTGACACTTTTATAACAATACGATGTTAGTTAGCACTTTAATAGTAGTGATTCAGCTGATAATTGCCTTTGTGTACTCTCTCGTGCCAATGACGATTAGACCGGATGTATGGAGCTCCTCTGAATCTTAATAATCGGACTTTAAATGGCGCTAAATTCACTTGTATTAGTTACTGTAATTAATTGGGTAATCGACGATTGTCACCATGTATCTACATGTAGCCTAAGCCTACTATAATACATCATGATAATACACGGTAGTGACGTACATCATAATTAAAAGCACCATTTTAGTTTCCCTCTTGTTTTGTACTAGAAATGAGCATTACAGTATCACGCAGAATGGATTGGTTTAATATTACACTATCAGGTATTTATTGATGGCTTTGCGGTACAACTCTACCTATTTAATAGCGTATGATGTATACAGAGTGCGTACTACAACTGCAATTGGGTATTTAAGCAAACAAACTATTTACACATACTATAGAAAATGAAATCAAACATCATGATAATACTTACCAAAATAATTATTTCAATTGAATTAATTTTAATTTAGACCAGAATCAAAACAAAGCACATAGAATTGAATTTTAGAGCGTTTAAAGCTATGCACATGAAATTGTAAACAGCAAATTGTTAAAAGTCGATTTATAAAATAATAACTGAGAACGTCAAATCAATTCGCCAGGTGACAGCTAATGGTGCTAGTTTTGGTTCACAACGTATTGTGAACTTCGATTAAACAATGAAGGTCCGTGGTACATGGAATTTCCAATTGGCAGGCAAACAGGCAAAATAGCATAAGCTGAAAAAAGTTTGTTATATAACAAAACCTTCAACCTACCCCACCCTACACAATATAACGCTAACAAAACCGGAACCCACCCACCTACCCCTTGAGCGTTATATAATATGTGAACGGCCCCTATTATTATTATTAGTCACAGGTGCTTGCTGCTATTTTGATTATTGTTGTTGATGTTATTGTTGATATTTTTGTGTTTTATGACTAAAACCAGGTATTGATGCTGAGCAATAGCGTGGCATGATTTAGGGACCGTCCATAAATGACGTCATCCGCCCAGGGGGTGGAGGTCGCACATTTATGACAAGAGGGAAGGGTGAGCGAAATGTGACGTCGCATCATCACATCAAAATGCATAATTTTAATAAAAACTTTCACCAAATTAACATTTGGATTGTTCCAAGTTATTGTTATTAAACTCTTTTATAAATGAAATTATTCTACCAGAGCTTTTCATCTTGTGGAATGCATAATTAGTGTAAAAATCATACTTTCTCCATTTTTATTCATTATACTATATATAGTTATAAGTATTTTTACTGTTATAATTAGTTTTCTTGATAATCAAAAGAAAATTTGCATATAGCATTCTGGTCATCTGGTTTTTTCGAGGGGGGGTGTTGTGGTCAGAGCTTTGTGACGTCATTTTTGAGGAGGGTCATGACTTGTGACGACGTGTGACGAGAGGGAGGGTGTCAAAAATCGTCCAAATTTGCGTGACACCATTTATGGACGGCCTATTAGATCCTACTCAAGGTCTCTACTCTCTATAATTATATTAACTGAGTCGTTGAGGCTCAGACCCCACAAACCAACCGGTTGATTGATGTATGAATAATAGAGTGTAGACCACCGCAGTGCGCGCTGTGGTTCGGCCTTCTCACATTCCACGCGCCGATGTTCGCCAGCGTAGAAGCTGCACTTGTGGGTCTTCGTTGCAAGATCTAGCGACGTGGCAGAAAGACAAACACAAATAACAGTATGGTGTTTGATTTGGACCTTGAATGTTAGAAACCGAGTTTAGATTCTGTTTTGTACAAATCTATCAAGTTCAAAGCTGAGCATTGCCCTCATGTTATTTAGTGACCTACAGAATCTCTCTACCTTGACGAACTGGAGGATTTCTTATTCTTTATGCGTTGACTGCACCTGGAATGCAGCTCAGGTCGCACTGATGACCTCCTGTGTGAAAGTCGATAGCACATGATTTTTGAAGATTTTCATAGCGATTTCCCTCTGGCTCTGTGACTCTGCTTCGGTCTTCTTCTCTGTCTACATCTGTACACCTTGCCAACTCGTTTCCCATTGACGGACTGGAAAACTACGTCATCAATTCCCGAGTTAGTGTCAGCATTACTGGAGGTCAGACATTGTGAGAAAGGACCTCTCGCTCAGAGTGAGCAATAGAAACGGAGATTAATTGCAGTGCAAATATAAGAGCGATACACTCGCTGTATAAATCGCTGTTCCGAGCGATGAAGTGTTCCGATTTTTCAATTTGACCATTCATATTGTCCGTCTTAATTCTGTAGTCCAAGCAGGCGTATGTCCGGAGAGCAACCATCAATTCCCCACGGTCTGGATTAAAATTCTATTAGGCCAAAGTGTTTGGATTTGATCTCGATCGAAAACAGCATAAATTTACTTAAATTGTGAAAGGAATGTTTGCCGTATCAGAATAATTACAGAAACAATTTAACTAAATTTTCTTTAAGCAGTAAACTAGACATTTATTTCTTGACCTTGCAAGGGCAAAGATGATCCATATATTTAATTTGAAATATTATGGATATGCTATGGGGTGTTAGTAATTTCGCAGATACGAAATCACTCAGAAACTATTAATTTAACAGCTCAGTCTTTACGTTTAAATATGTAATTTAATGTTCAGACCTGTGTTGTACAGTGTGCTGTCATAAAGATATAAAGCAGAGGAATTTGAATGTGACATAGGCCTACTTGGTGCTTTCATTTCATTTCCTGGCTTTGAAGCTGGCTCTACTTTTATGCTGCTCACGATGAGGTCGAATTTAGATTGGGAGCTTTTCATATTTTGATTTGCTGAAACCTCCCATATCATCAAAATCAATTAAAGTGTTTTGTCTGAATATAATGTTCAGTCCTGTGTCCTAAAGCGTTCTGTCATAAAGTCATCAAGCAAAAGAATTTGAATTTTACATGTCTCGTGTTTTAACAAACCTTTGGATTTGGAGTCTCTCATATTTTGTTTTGCTGAAACCCCCCATCTACTTCAAATAACCATATCATCAAAACAATTAAAATGTTTTGTCTGAATATAATGTTCAGTCATGTGTCCTAATTTGAATTTTACATACCTTGTGTTTTGACAAACCTTGCGTCTTCGTTTCACAGAAACGTTTATCTCTATAATCGGTCCGTTAATGTTCATGTTTGCTGAATAAACCTTCAACATAAAATTACCGTAAAAGCAAGAATAATGAAGAAGAAGAAAAGTTTAGTCTAGATATAATGTCCTCGCTCTGTCTTAGAGTGTTCTGTCATAAAGAAAGAGCTGAATTTAACATACCTTGGGCTTTCACTTCGCATCTTGGTGGTAGAAAGTTGGCCATTCTGTTACCTTGGTCACTCTTAAGTCAAATTTCAATTAAGAGATTTTCTTATTTTTATTTCCTGAAAATCCCCTTGAACTTTGATACCGTAATACCAAATATATTGAAAAAGTTAAGTAAATGTAATGTTCAAACTTTGTCTTTAAGCGTTTTGTCATAAAGATGTAATAAAGAAGAATCTGAATTTAACATACCTCATTTCTTCACAGCTTGGTTTAGCAGTTGGAATTGTTTTGATTCTGGCCACACTGAATTTGACTTTGATTTGGTGACAACTCCCCTTCAACTTTGAATCATCATAAGATTGAAGCCAATGAAGAATTTATGTCTTATTAAAGTTAACCTAAGGACTTGATGCTCTGCAAGGTTTGCTAATTATTATTTTTTCAGCAGGGTAAAATGTAATGGCTTCAAATCTACTTTTTAACTCGTCAAGCAGGAAGTGCGCACTGCGCAAGGCCTGATCCTTGGTCCTTTATTAGTGAAATGTTGTGCTATTCATCTGTGACCTTCCTACCCTCTCATCTTTTATTATTCGCTGAGGATACTAACAATTTTGATTCCCTTAAATCCCATTATAAGAATTTATGTTCGCTACTGAGCGAGGACTCTCTCATGTCATTGATTAGTTTGCTCTAAATAAACTCTCCCTGAATATATAGAAAAACTGGCTATATTCTTTTTCGCTTCAAACGTAAAATGTTACCTGCCGACCAGGAGTCCCTTTTTATAAGCCGAATCCCTAGATTCACTTTTGCAAGCTGTTCAGAAGAACTTTTAGTTTATTAGTTTAATAACCTCCTTGGTATGACGTCATACATTTTGGGATGGACTCTTGCTTAATGCTCGCTTTTCGGACGCTTCGGTTTTTGGTTGTGTATTTTTCGTGTTTCTGATTTTAATGTCGATGTTTTCTCGATGTTGGATTTTATCGAATAATAATTACGTACAAAATTCGTTATAAGTTTTATGGGCCTTTTGAACACAAGCCTTATTCCTGACGTTTCGTCTGGACAATTCTTAGGAATCGATATAGACCAATTAACTTGTCATCTGGAAGATTCACATCCAAAGTATGGTAACTAAAATAGCAATAAAATATAGTTTTTTAATCCAGAATCACTCGCTTAGTAAATAATAAAATGTGTATATACTCATGTTATAGGCCTACAATCCAATCATCTACTTCAATTTATTTGACTATACTTCGATCTGGACCTCCAACTATCCATCAAGATTGACAATCAAGCCAGGTTCAACTTATACCGGCCTACTATGATTTTTGTCATCAATCCAGCTACCACTAAACACTATAAAACAGTTTCATTAATCCAACTTGTACTTATACTATGACATTTATTCATCATTTAAATTTCCATTTAAGCAAGAATTATTTTCTTCAATACAGCTTCTACGACTGAACGACGAAGCTTTCGGACTATCGAACCTTCGTACTATCGACACGTAGGCCTAACCATAATTATTTGTTTAACTGAATTGCTTTTACGAAACGATTATAGCCTTCAGGTCGTATACAACTTCATTGTATACAACTGCTCTTTGCAATCCTCGAGTTGTAGTCAAGTCCAAACAGCTAATCAAACTTTCGTTAAAGTATTTTAAATACTCAGGACTTCATTTATTATTTTGGTGGTAGGGGATCTGTTATTAGGTTATCATCTAAATCGAATATCTAAAAACCACAGTTACTGTTAACCATTCAGATCTAACAGTTACTGTTAACCATTCAGATCTAACAGTGTCATTATTTTTCTCTCACTGTCTTGTCTGTCGGCTCCTTTCTTCGAATATTTCGGTGGCAGAAGATCCCAATACCTTATAACATCGATCACCTATTGATCTTCGTGTGGTTGAACATCAAACGTGTTATTTTAGCAAAATATAAGTTGAAAATCAATGTAAAAACGAACTTTTCAGGCGACATTTTTAAAGAAATCAATCTCGCGACAGAGAGACTAGTTGCTATGGCAATAGATTTTACGTCACAAGTAGCTTTTGTTTTGCAAATGACGTCTTCAATCAGTGGCCAATATTTTCAGTATCTTCAGTTTGGTATGATATCTTATTTTATTTTATTATTTTATATAATAGGCGAGGCAGAAGTTATTGTCGTCTTGTAGTGGCAACCAGGTGGGATAGAGTATGTTGATCCTCGATCGCTTTTCTGGAATTCGACTGCGTAACACATGGTTAGGTGTTGCAGTGATGGAATTAAACGGTTGGGTGTTCATCTGCCAGCCAGGTACGTCAATCCCCTCTGAGTGATGGAGGCAAACCCCGATCCCAGGTGTCAGTAAGGCAAGATATTCCCCTAGCACCAAAAAATCCCCCCATACCAGAAATTGGAGGCATTTGCCCTATGTAGACGCCTCTGCTGCCAGCTGCTCAGCCCCCGGGGCGGGTATTAGAAGGAAACCGTCGCACTTCATCCTCAGCAGAAATTGTCCTTCGTTCTGTCTCTTTCAGGGCAAACCAGGCAGAGGCTGGATACGTGAGGGTGGCCATTGTTGTCATTTGTTGCCTCAGTCTAAAATAGTCGGAGTATAGAGGCTGTGAGTTAGAAGGGTATGATATAGGGATGAAGAGCAGGAGGAAAATAGGGCCTAGCATAGTCCTACTCCATCCAGATACGAACGCCTAATATCTCAGCAGTTTCTGGATATTTGCTTTGACAGATTTAAGATGGCTTGGACTGTGCACTAGTGATTAATTAATGATACGAGATGTAGAACATGTACTGCTATGGCAAACCAGGCCAATACGGTGTATATACCTGCGCCACACCTGCGTGAAATTTGTTTCGAGTTTCTAGCACCGGAAGGTAAACTATAAGCCCTATCTTTTTGACAGTCGCGAGTGGAAATATGATTTTTACCCCACTTTTTCGACCAAAGAGGCCTATTATCAGCTCAGCTGGTGCACCGAAAACTCCATTCAGCTAGAGATGTATTGTATACATACTCTGCATGTATAGGACTCCCGCGTGAAGACCATACATGTATATGCCTGTATGATGTAGGCCCATGTGAAATCTGTATCGGGCCCGTATGGGTCCTTGGCATGCTGACAGGAAGGTTTCCATCTCTAATTTACACTTGAAGGACGTGTGTCTAGTTGACATGGCTTGCTGCAAAACGTGTCTGGTCCAAATACGGATACGCTGCTTCGCCAGCTGTTTAAAACGGAGAAATCCCGACTCGGTCACACGCAATTACATGGCGCCGTCGTTCAGAGAGGATGTCACCGGGAATTGGGTCACCAAAAGCCCGAGGGAATAAGAACTGCGAGCCCACTGCCAAGATAAATAACACTTCGTTTAGTCAATTAAGACTGACACATCGCAGTATTATTACAAGTTTACGGTTCGAACGGATGATCACTACCAGGTAGTCAGTCATACACTATTCGAATTGTACTTTTCGGCCAACGGCAGCCATGCAAGGCGCCCATCGCCTCCCGTTGTTCGTTTTACCAACCTCACCTCGCGATTGAAGGCTGAGTCGACCTTAGGGAGGATGACGGGAATCGACCCGTACTGATCTGCTTTCCGCGCGGGAGTGTTGCCACTACTCCATCCGTCGTAGAAGGCGGTCGAAAGTAAGCGGCTATAGCCTACCTGTAACGTAAGGAACCGGTAAGCTAATCCGGTAATCCCTACTCGGAAAACATATTCCGCAACTTGTGGAATATTGCCCTCCCATTGGTTTTTTTCTTAGACTACAAGTGTAAAGAGGCGTGATTTTTATGTCTATGTGATGGTTTTCCAGATCTAAAAGCCAAAGACGCTTTTTCTAAAACTTGTAGGACAATAGGACGCCCTTCATTTTCAAGGTCATTTGATGGCCGAAGCAGAGACTTGGTTGGCTACGGTCAACGTCTAGTGATGCTTTACAATTAAGATTTTATTTTGCGTGCACAGTTAACTGCACGATTCGTGGAATCGTTTTAAAAAGGACGCTAAATAAAATCCACCAGGAAACGGCCGAAATAATAAGTGCCAAGGAAAATGGTCACGTGATATTCCCGACGGTTCGTCAATAATTCACGTATAGTCGCATACCGACCGTTGAACTAATCCCAATAGGTCAACCAAGATGGCGTCGGGATCTCGTCCAGGTCTCGTTTAGTTCTCGGTTGTTGATAGGCATTAGTCGCGTGGTTGGAAGAGACCTCTAGACCTCCATGTAACGGAAACCATTTATTATTAACTATAAGTAAACATGCACTTTTCCTCTAAATGCCGCTGTGTCACGAAGAGAGTTAGTTGGCAATAGAAGACGAAGACTTCATAATCGTATAACCTCGCGTATGAGCAGGGTTTGAATTGTAAAATTTCCATGGGTGGAGCTGACAATTTTTCACACTAACCTTCAATCGATGTACGTACTAAATTATGGAGGGTAGGCCTAACTGTCTGTTTTTGGTGCACGAACTCGATTGTAAGCTGTGTCAACATACACTGAGCTGCTGAAAGCTGTTCGATGTTAGTCTCCTTGACCCATAAGGTTATTCTGAGAATTGATTTGCAGTGTTGAAAAACGAACTGGGAGGTTGAACCCTTCCAACCCCAATCCCCACCCGACAGTTCAGTCACTGCATATAAGAGGGCGGATGGCCAGTCTACTCCCTCGCCGTTTCATCTTTCCCTCTGACGCTGTGCGGTCGGTGTGCTCATTACTGAATTGGCAACAATTCGATATTAGGCCTATGTAGTATATTATAAAAGAACGGACAACTGTGCGGGAGAATTAAGAAATATCGGAAGAGATAGTTGTGTGTATTTGTCAACGGAAAAATTGACAACAGCGCTCATATATTATTCTATACGAACACTTGTGCTTGTAGGCCAATTGGTTATTTATTGGCGCTACATAAATTTCGTCCTGTAAACTCGTTAGACCACTTTTTCTATCTCCCTGAAGTATCGCTTAATGCTATAGACCTCGGTCCCACTCGCTCCACAGCCAAACTTCCAAGGATATAATCGTTCCATCCACCACAAAATAAAACTGACAATTTATGACTACTAGAAACGCTATGACTACGCCAGTGTTATTGAATTCCGCAGAAATAATTAAATTCCGCTCCTAGTTTAGTATTATTGTTGTTATATTGCATATAATTATCTCGCTCGCAAGGTCAGTAAATCCGAATATGAGGCGTGAAGTAATTGCGACTTAAGGACCTGATCAATGTCCCTGTATACAAACCTTGATCCAACGCGTGCTGGGTCCCTCTGGTTGTAGCGCCCATGACAGAAATGAATTTAACATACGTACGTCGGTGTATAAATATGATGTATGGGACCCAAGAGGTCCCAGTTAGACTATGATTGATGAACTGTCAGACCTGTATCTGCAGGTTTGACAGTTCACTATTCATAAGTGGGAAGGAAACAGTGCGCACTGAAGGCTGGCCTGACAATCCGAAAGCGCAGAACGATTGAGTGTCAATAACAGAGGGAGAAATCATTGGAGGACATGTATGCAAAGTCGGCCTAATAGGTATGTAAGTATATTCTGTATTAACCAATTGCTAGTCGCACGCTGGTGTACTGGCATCTAATAAATTCGGTAGTGGGTTTGGTACTAAATTGGTAGGTGATGGTAATTGGTGCAGGTCGTGATGACCCGAGTTTCGTCAGGTCAGCTCCAGATAAGACAGTTGCTCCAAATATCTTGCAGTAGTAAACTACTGTATACATAGGGGAGACACTGCTCCTTCTTCTCTGTTAACTACTTTACCTAGACTTGCCAAGGCTAATAGTTGTCGTAAGCTTTTGACAGTTGTTGTCCAGAATTGACAAGCTTGGTCAGGTTCAGACTACGAAGGACCCTTTGCTTTCTGAAACTAAGATTTCGCCAGTGATGGGCACTTTTTACTACTACAGTTGGACCCTACTAAATGCTGGTTATAGGCTATATAAGTACATCCAAGTTGTTAACAAGTAATAACAACTACGTTCAGTAACGAGTAGTTACAAAGTAAATTAAGCCTACTTTTGCAATAGTTGTTATTGTAGTAATTGACTACTTTCATAACTACTTTCATATTATGTTATTGCAATATGTTAATTGTAAGATGTCAGATAAGATAGAGTCTTTAAGATTGAAATCTATATAGGAAATCGCGAATAACTACGTTTGGCTAACATTTGCACAGTGACAACCTATTATTTGTTTTGTACGTATGAACATTGCAACACAGTCAATCAATAAATAAATCAATCAATCAAAAGCACTTGATATAGCGCTCCTTCAAGATGTCTACTCAGAGGTGCTCCCTGTCCGGCAGCTGTTGAAAAGGACAGATTTCAGAGAGGTGTAAAATGTGGATGGGTAGTTCCTATAGGTAGTAGACTGAGCTCTAGAGGAGGACAATCAAACGATGTTGGATACATAACCCACTCTAGAGATATCACCAATCAATCGATATACAGTCTTCATAGTGTAAACTTATTACGAATTTATTATGTAGTCCTACGTATTTGACAAGCTGATTTAAAATTCGTGCATTTTGTCTTTTTTTCTAGAGACAGTAGTAATGTGTTTTGGGCATCTGTGTGTTCATCGATATAGGCTACGAAGTGCACGCACCTAGAAATTTGGTGGAAGTCACTTGTGAGATCTCAGTTCCAGGAGTGACTAGTTCAGTTTCAAGTAGAGGTATTCGTGTCTTTTGCGATATGAATAAAAAAAAATGTGTGTGCCTGGTGTTTAGTGATAGTTTATTGAAGTTATTCATTCTAAATCAATTGACTATATTATTGATATCAGTCAGCATTAGTTACGTTATATAATGATTCTAAAGATTTGTGTAAATATCTAGCTGCATGACTAGTATATATTTTTGTAGGACTGTAACCGTGATAATTCTGTACATTACATTACAATAGATAGTCTCGAACAATTTATATATATATATAGATCATTATTATACATTAGGTTTAGCTGAACATTCACTAATTCTGACAGTATAGGTTCTGTCAGTCACTCGTGTAGGCTCTAGCAGTTGCAGTCAGCCCTCATTGCTAGAGTGGTCAATAGTTGATCCTTGAGTGGTCAGTAACTAGCCAATCAAAGTAGTCTGATCTAGGATAGGCCAGTTTCCTCTTTGGCTGAGGAAAGTCTCTTATAAGCTACTGCACTGTTAAGAACTTTGCAGTCTGACTTCCGAAATTATCAGGTAACTTAGTACGTCAGATCTGTCTATTATAATATATATAATTTATTAATAACTTAGCTTCACTTTCAACCTCTAGCATCTCGCATCATTATCACCTTGCGAGTATTTATATCATTCTGTATTTAGGCAATCATATTTATGTTATACTTTATCTGTTCCTTGTTTAATAAAGATAGTTTGTATCTGCACTGTCTCTTCACGTGTAGCCTGTTGCCCTAACATAATCTAACTTATTAAGTTCTTACTCTTAAGTTCTCAGCGTTCTTACAGGACTAGCTAATTATATTATTGGTGATGAAGTGTAGTTGAAGTTAGCTTACTTATCCACTGAAGTGGTAAAAAAAACTAGTTGTGAATACTTTCATGACTAGTATATCAAGTTAGGAACGTAGTTTAAGTTGAGTTTAACTATCATTGCGCCTAAGTAATCAGTGCACATAACGCCACTCTGACAGTGCCAGCCCCAAGCCTGGATAAAGGAGGAGGGCGACGCTAATGATCTCTTATCACACAGTGTCGCTAACCAACTTCAGCTAACCAAATCAATGCACATGGTGCGCTATATTATGTAGCGCCCTTCACTTGCAAGGGCCATAATATCAAAATATCCGCTAAAAATATAGCCATCGTTAAAGCTGAAACAAAAATGGCTGCTCGATTTTATGTTCGCAGAAGATATCATAGAAGTTCCACAGAAGCATAAATTTCCATTATTCGTGAAGCCCCGTCATACTCATATTATGCGAGAATAGATAACAAATCAGTCTAGCTCGCTATCAGTTGTTACGTGCGCTATGTAAAAAACCTCTTCTCCACACGAATCGTCGAGTTTTCTACGCATCAGTTCTTAACACAATTCTGCGGTTATAATTATTGACGGAAAATAGAAAGAAATGAGGAACGGCGACTGATAGCGATTCCCCTCGAGACTGCTCTAGCTGCAGACATTCCACAAGGAATCGCCTCGTATCAGCCCTCATGGACGATCATATTAATTTTGTGATGTTGTAGCCTACCAGTCCCTGTATTCGTGGTGTGGTCGATAAAGTTTTCATATTTTGTTTAACTCTGCAATTCGATCGGGCTTATACAGCAGATTAGGATTTTTGACGCGGTGTTTCATTTGAAGAGAATCCATGTTTGTCTCCTTGCAGGCCTACCTTGTGAATATTGTATTGTATTTAAGTTTTTATTTTATACAGGACCTCTAGTGAGGTGAATCGCTCAGAAGCGCTGCCAATGCGTAAAGACCCAGCGAGAATAATAATAATTTTTATTATAAAAAAAATAATAAAGGATTTTTGCTTGAAGTGGACCTTGAATACCTGGGTCATCTTGTGAACTCAAATCCTCCGATATGAAGTTGAGAGGCTCAGTAGGCCTATAACAAGTAGGCCTACTACACAGCTGTGAGGTGTGAATATAGTCAACGGTGCTTTCGTGACTTCTGCAATCTTTGGACTTGGAATGGTTATAGTATACGAACTACCTTGATTGCAAGGGGATTTAAGCTCGTGCTTAGCTTAATTCCTGAGGGTTTTACGGTGTTGATTAGTAGGATCGATGTCGCAGGGGTGACCATCAGCCGACTAAGGCGGAGATACATGAGGCTCATGTACGCGTGCTGGCCAGCACAGGCCCAACAGTGATCTCAATACGACTCAAAGTCATGTTCTAAAGACGGTGGAAGACAACATGATCAGTGAAGACAAGTACAAAATAATCCGTCGTTCCTCGAGGAAATTGAGAGGCATCGCGCAATGACTGATGAGGTTCGGCGTATATGTCTAGATCGTCATGGACAGCGGAAGGACATAGGACTATCATTGATTAAGACATAGCAAATGATTGAATCAAACAGAAATATCACACGCAGCATTTTTTTTAAAGTAATTCAACGTTTTAGATACTGACTCATCCATCAGCTCTGCCTCTTCAGGAGTCTTTATATTATAAAATATGAAAAAGCTAAAATCTTCGCTCAGTATTGATATTCTTGGGACGACCCCGGAATTGCCATTCCTGTACCAGTATTAATATTTTGAGCCGTCCCCGCCGTCCAGTTGACTCATATATGTGCCGGGTGCAACTGGCATTCACCGGAACGCATATCATCGTTGTTATGGATGCGTCGTTAAATAAACTTATATCAATCAAAGCATTCACCGGAACAGCCTAGGACATTCTGACTGCTGTCTGTCCGCTTCTGTATGCCTACAGCTCCTGTCAGCGTAGGCGTATGCTGAAATTTATCAAATTAGTAAGAAGTTGCTTTTTTTCTAGAAAAGAATGTGTCGGAACGCATCTGTATTGTCGAAAGAAATTACACTAAAAAGTACCAAACAAAAGTAATTGTATAGGACTCAATGATCCCTATCTTTATAGCCTACATAGGCCTACTTATAAAATTTAGAATGCAAAAAATTGAAATTATAAAAGTTTTATGAAATTCAAGAGTTTATACACAACTAAAATTTTTATTTTTTTTAAATTGAAAAACGATGCTGGAATGCCGCGCAGGAACGGCGTTCCGCCAGAAAAAAGCACTGTATATAGCTTAAACACTCCAGACAAAAATATTTTCTAGGTCAAAAACAGTTCTACGAACATATATTTGTACTAAATTGGTCACTGCGTTTTTTATTTTTCGGAAATACGACTTCTATGCAGATGCGAAATACTACGCAGTACCCTATATATTTTTTTATAGAAAAACATATTGGGACGTGGTAATGTAGCGGTACGTTCTGCCTTGCTAGAATATTGTCATTATAATCCCAACCATTGGATATTAACCATAGATCTACACACTATAATTATATGAGCGGGTTCGACCCTCGTCCGAGGCGTCACTGTATAGGGACCTTGAGCAAGTCCTTCGCGCACAATTGCTCTGCAGTACCACTGCAATTGCGCCGCCGAGGCGAGTACACTTCTGAGCAAAAAATATTGGAAGAAGTGCGATATGAAATTTCAGAATAAATAAAAATAAATAAATATACATGTCATAGCCCTGTGATAGTTTTGTACCTTGTAAAGCGGAGGATCGTAGGTTCGAATCCACCCTGAATAACTGTAGAGCGGCGTAAATTGCTCACCTATAATTGTTCGTGAGGAAGGCAACGGGGTAAACCACCTCACTCATCTCATAGGTCTACCCTGGCCAAGCTAGTGGCGTAATAATATCCAACGGACCTGCCTTCACTGAGAAAATCCATCATCGTGTCATCAATCAATCCATGCAGGTCTTCTTCATATCCATTCATCTGAACATCCCTCTCCGCCCCTCAATGGGTTTAGGTACATGAAGTGTTAGCTCAAGTCAATTACTTAACTGGGATTTCATTCTAACACTTTCAGTTTGACGCACCAAAACAAGCACAGTTACATATTTCCTACAGTACATTTTAGTTGACTGTTAAGAATCGTGGACTCTCGAGTACGTATCTTGAAGGCGCGCTATAGAATTTTCGATTAAAATACAGTGGTGTTCAGTGAAATCAGTGGACGTTTCTAGGTATTATTGCAGGAACTGGGCAGAAGACGAGGAGGCTCTGCATGGCAGAAGACGGACGTACGAATGGACGGATGGACTGACTGGCTGCTGACGGACTGGAGTGGCTTCGTAATGCCTTAGGTCATTTGTTCTCGTAATTAGACGATGCAGTCCGTCTGAGGAAGGATCAGGAACAGGGAAGGAAGGAAGAGGGACAAGGAAGAGAGGCAACGAAGGACAGATGCAGCGATGGGGAGAAATAAGGAGACATGAAAGCTGCGACACAGAGATAGACAGCGACACATACAGAGAGAGCGACATAGGGAGAAAGAGAAGAGGGAGAACGAGATACAGCGACAGACAGAGAGGCAGTGTCATGGAGAGAAAGGAGAGAGGGGGAGAGCGTCACGGAGAGAGGGAGAAAGGGAGGGGAGAGGGAGGGAGAAAGAGAGAAAGCGACAGAGAGAGAGAGAGACAGCTACAGGGAAGGAGCCAGATATACAGAGGAGAGCAAGACTGCGACAGGGAGGATGGATCGGTTGGAGCGCTGCTGGCCTCATAATGCCAAAGTAAGCTTACATGTTCAGGTCATCTCCCTGGAGATGGTGAGCAGCAACAGTAGTTGCAGTTTAACGGCACTGAGTGATCACAAAGATTATTAGCGTCGCCCTCCTCCTTTATCTAGGCTTAGGACTGGCACTGCCTGAGTATGAGCAGCGGTGCAGTTGACTGTGTTGGGGTCTTGAACAAGCCATTTACTCACAGCCAGGAGAAATTAAAATCAGAAACTTTCCCAATAATAACATTGGCTGTCAACTTGAGAAGCTGTAAACTGCAAGGCTATGATCTTCAACGTTTGAGGCTTTTGAACCTCTTCCATCTTTTCTGTTTACGTTACGCAAACGAATACTTTTAGCGGAAAGAGACATTACAAATACTCTCAGTGAAAGTGCAAACACCGTAAAACTCGCTAAATATGATTTATAACCATCTACAAATTATAACAGAAAATAAACAATTAGGCCTATTATCAAAGTCGTCGTCATCATCATCACCGTCATCATCACCGTCATCATCGTCATCATCATCATCATCATCATCATTACCACCACCACCATCATCATCATCATCATCATCACTGTAATCATGTTCATTTTCGTCAATATCATCGTCATTGTTATCTTCATCTTAGTTGCCGCTGTTATTTTCGTCCATCGTTGTTTTAATGTTGATACATGTATTTGTTTCGAAAGACCGTTTCACCTTCACCTCAAAACAGCTCAACTTTAACGAGTGCACTATCTGTACACTGTTAGTTGGAAGGTCAGACGGCGTTGGAGGGGACTGCATGGCCACCCGCATATGCCAAGAAAATGAAGTCGCTAACACTTTATACTCACGGCTGTTTCTATTGACCTATAGCATAAGGACTGCGTTCTCCTCCTTCTGGATATTTATGTGGCGCTTTGTAAGAAGGATACAGGCGCTATATAAATTCCCGACTGCATATTATAAGCATCTATTGGCTCTAAATCGTGACCGAAGATCTGTCGGCAATGATTTTTACGTACGCACCGAACGGGCATATAGTTATTTTGTCGCTTCATGGGCACTGCGTACGAGAGCATAGTTCATTTACCTTTCTTTGTTGTGTGCGTCATATTTGCTCCTTGTGGGTATGTTTATTTGTGTGTGTGTGTGTGTGTGTGTGTGTGTGTGTGTGTGTGTGTGTGTGTGTGGATGTATGTTTGTGGGTGGGTGGGTGGGTGGGTGATGACACATTACGAGAAGAAATTTCTGTGAAAGTAACGGAAGATGGTTAAGTTATTTAAGTATATTATATATATATACAATTAACTCCAACTCTTATATATATACTCCCAGTCCCAGTGCTTAAAACTGATGACAAGTTCATCGGTTGAGACGTACGTCCCATACACCTGCGTGTGTGCGGCTTTCGTTTCGTCTGTCGATGGTGGATTAGTTGATTGAGTTTAATCTCGGGCAACGGGTGTCAAAGGATCTCGTCAGTACAAAAGATCGATTTGTTTAATATATACCGAATGACGTTTAAATTTGCATAACCAATTAGCTGCTGTATCGCACGAAGATGCTTTGTAGTCTGAAGATGCCCCTCTGATCTTCTTGGTATATATTTATATATACACATATATACGCCTATGTGGTTCGCAAGAACTCCGCCACTGTTTGAACTTTGACAGTGCCAGTTCCAAGACTGGAGAAAGGAGGAGGACGACACCAAATCATCTTCGATATGGAGCGGTGTCTTTACATAATCAACAGCTATGTGGTTCGTATAACGTATCCCGTTGCCTGGCTTTGGTACACACTTCTGAACTCAGTCGATTGTCCTGTTTTGTGTTGGATGGTGCTTGGGTTGGATGGTCATTGCCTTTAAGCAGATCTGCTGATCATATCTTCTTCACAGAATAATATTCGTCACTGTTCGATGCTCTGACTTACATGTAGGCCTATAGGACTCTGGAATCTCGATTTGAATCTCTCTGGCTGCTACTTTGACTTTGTCTTAACCCATAAACATCTAGACAGGAGCATCAAGATGTTTATGCCTAAACACAGTCGGTTTCCCGTCAAATTACGCCCACTCTAATTCTCTTTTAATTATACTAAATTAATGTTATCATTAATTAATAGCAGCAGCAGCAGTCTTAGGAAATACGGAGGCCCTTTCTCGAACGCTTCTTCTCCCGCCTCTTTCTTCTTTTCATCTTCCTCCTCCTTCTATCTCCTTTCAATTTCCTGTCCACCATTTTCCGCCTCCACTTCCGCTTCCTTCTGCTCCTTGTCAACGGTTTTCCTTTCGGCGGACCGGATTTCATGAAAAGGCAGATGGCCTTGGTTTTTCAGGTACAGTATTGGCATTTACAATCGATATGTTTTGTCCGGTTGTTTACACCTAATACGCTAATTAAAGTGCGCCTCTGCACAACCTGAGAATTCGGGATTCACATATCGTGCAAGCAGGTACCTCGCAGGTGTGCTTTTAATTAGTTGAACCGGGCAGCGACGGTCAAGGATTCCACCAGTTCATATATATCGATTGAAATACTTTAGCACGGTCCAGGCCATATGGGTTAACTGAAAAAAGTATATTTGAACGGGTTGATGCGATTTTGTCACTTCCTCTGGGGAGACAATTTTATGCATGCTAATCGAGGCACGTCCCAAATCTTCCTTCGTCACTTGATAATCCTTCAACAATCGCTCCAGTCGTTCCCTTTCTTCCTGAGTGCAACGCGGTGAACCGTTGCTGAAGAAATTTCAGCAGAGAGAGAGACACAGACAGACAGACAGACAGACAGAGACAGACAGACAGACAGAGATAGACAGACAGACAGAGGCAGAAACAGAGAGACAGAGACAGAGAGATTTGTTCAACTGTTTAACACATATATCATGATGAAGCCGTTAAACGAGGAACCTATTTTTAAGTAAGCTGATGAGCCCTGGCCTTTAGTAAACGAATAATATTATACCTGTATTTACTGAGCGCTACTACATTGCGATTAAGTAACAATCAATGGCGCTGGAGCGAAGGACTGTGAGTCCTCACACAGTAATCATTTCAGAGGAGGGTCGAACGTCTTCGCAGTTTGATTTTTCGATTTTATTCTATTTACGGATTTATAAAGCACCTCTCACAGTATACAACCTAATCAGAGGCGCTCCCAGTGCGAAAAACCCCTAGAGAAAAGAAAAGTCTTAAGACAACGAGCAGAAACAGTTTTCCTACCAGATAGAATGGTAGCACGAGTCACAGCAGGAAGGCTGTTCCATAGCGAAGGGCCAGCAAAGGCATATATAGGCACGATGCTGAGTTGTGGCAGTTCTAGACTGAGGGACTACATAGCCCTGACGGTCTAAAGGGCGGAGAGGCCGTCCAGAGGTAGCCGAGATAGGTTGTCTGATAAGATCACAAAGATAGCTCCTATACCCTATAGCTGCATCTGTCGACATCATGTCTGTTTATATAGCGCATACGTCCATTGGCTAATGTCTTCAATTACTCGGAGTTTCCGTGGGAGTTGAGTTTTTAATTTGCCCGCAAATGAGACGTCGTTCTCTCTCCTCCCTTGATTCCTCGATTCCTTTTTTCCGTCCCACAAGTGGGACCAGACGGACGGACGTATAAGCCGCGGAATTAGTCGCCCGGAATTATGTAGCCTCTGTAGACCTAGACGTGGACACTGCAGGGCGTGTGTACGAAAGCGTCGAACGGCCATAATGAAAATTATTTTCTTCTTGACCGTACAGATCCGAAGCGGCCGCACAAGTACTGCGACTACATCAGCTACTTTACTGCGGTGGACCGGGAGGGACTTGGTTCAACCGAATCTATTCTACGTGAGTACAGAAAGACCTTCCATTTCTTGCTGCTGTTGCTGAGATAGCATATTAGCGTATACGTCAATCAATCATTCGAATAGGTTCTATGCCAATTACTTAAAAGTAATTGCCAACTTGATGCAAATCAAACTCGTGCTACAAGTGCACAGAGTTCAGCATTTTTTCTCATACATTGATTTGTAGCATTTGCTCTACCTTTACCTCCTCTGAGATTTCCAAAAGACCTCCTATAAATATATATATATATATATTTATATATATATATATTTATATATATATATCTATATAGTATATAGATTTATGTATACTTATTATACGCATTGTTATGTTCAAATCTTAAGAGAATTGTCACCATAAAAAACTTGTCATATATATATATATATATATATATATATATATATATATAGCAAACATCACATTTATTGCACAAATAAATTGTAATTGAAAAAATTGATTTACGTATTATTATTATATATGTACATTTATGCAATATCCTTGCAATCATGCATGCTTTGATATAAATATATATTTATATAGTACTTAATGTATATATATATACAACTTATACATATATAAATGAATGCAAGTAGCGTATACATTTTACCTTGCTCTGTAACCAATGGTTTCGATGTGATGTTTCTGTTATATGTACAAAGGGCTTTTACTTTTAAGGACCATCTCAACTGATGGCGACCGCAGTTACAGTCATTCGAATTGATCGCAAATATATATTGCGGAACTCAACTGAATTTGTCGGACACATCGACATAAAGCTATATATATATATATATATATATATATATATATATATATATATATATATATATTTATATATATATATATAATCCAACAGCTTTTTATATAGCACTTTTATAGCTTGACGACTCTCTACGATTTAATGTATTTCTCTGTGTATCTCTCCATAGGCCTACTTATCACAGGCATTAATCTTGTGGCTAAACCATGGCGTGCTTAGTTGTATCGGTTAAAGCTTATATACGTCGCGGTGATCATATGTGTGAGGACGTCGTTTCGTATACCGATGGTGACTATGTTTCGCAGATCCAACTCAATGGCTACTACAGTCCTAACATGGCGTGGTGCTTATGCAAATGGGAAGCGATGGTCCA